>JAGVSP010001844.1:0-36111 GCA_022494985.1 Micrasema minimum
GCGCCGCCCCCATCCACTGTCTTCCAGCAGACTTCCTGATGTCGGCCACCCATCTTATCGATAGACGTCCTCGAGGCCTCTGGTTTCTCGGTATCCACACCAGAACGCATTTTGTCCATCTGTCGTCGTCAGTGACCGGCCCATTTTCACTTCAACCAAGCAATTCGCTCCACCACGTCGCAGACCTTTGTCTGGCGTCGGATCCAATCGTTTCTTTAAGCATAATTCTCTACATGCTCCTCTTATGGGAGGATTGCTTGGTCAGAGTCATTGTTTCTGCGCCATAAGTAAGGACGGGTAGAATGCATTGGTTGAACACTTGAGTCTTGAGTGAGTTGAGAATGGAGCTTTGGAATGTGGAATTTAGCTTTCCAAATGCCGTCCAAGAGAGATTGATCCTCCTATCCACACGATGAAAAAAATGAGGGAGAGCAATTGGTTTTATAAAATTGTGATTTTTTTTGTAACCTGTTCGTTTTCTTTTTCTAATTCGTGTTATTAGTCACAAATAAATATCATAAATAGCCACTATCTTGGAACTTAAATTTAACGAACATTCATTTACAAATATGTTTTTTTTTTAAAATATTATCTTTGACACCCTGTCTCCATCGAGTCTACTAACGCCTAACTATAACGTATAAGATAGGTATAAATATATATTGATACCTATACATATAATGTGTGTACACGTGTGTTAATATATATGTACAATCACTCTTAAGGAGACAGACCACGTGTGATGACACGTTTTCACCATTTTGACAGAGTGTAATCCATCATATAGAAGTTCATACAAAATCCAATATTGCTTTATTTCTATACTGAAATTCCCGCATACCGGTACAGTAAACCTGTATTATAAATATTGGTTCCTGTTTTATTAAACATTTTATTTTTATTTATTTAGACATTCATTTCAACACAGTTACATATTATATGAAATATAAAAAGTAGCAGGAAAGGTAAAACAATATTTAAATAGGTTTATAAAGCTAGAACAAAACTTTGGACAATCTCAAGACAAGATCTAGTTCAATTAAATGTTTAAATCTTGATAGACTAACACCGAAAAAGTGTTAATGATAATTGACATAAATTAATAAAATAAAACACTTTGTTATTTAGACCACTTGAATTTATTTAAGCACTTCTATAGTTTCGGAAAACAGAACTTTCCATCATCAGGTGTAGTAATAAACAGTTTTATTGATATAGATTTGATATTGATTATAGTTTCGGAAAACAGAACTTTCCATCATCAGGTGTAGTAATAAACAGTTTATTGATGATGGAAAGTTCTGTTTTCCGAAACTATAGTAGTGCTTAAATAAATTCAAGTGGTCTAAATAACAAAGTGTTTTATTTAATTAATTTAATTATGTTATTCCACAACGTTAATGCAAACTCAATAAATTGTATAATTATTGACATCTTTAGTTTATGTTATGTTAACACGAAATACCACGAATTGAATGCGATAAAACTAAATTATTCGGTTACAATAAAGAATTATAATTGCAGCGTATTTAAAACCATCAAAAGATAAAAAATAGATGCTATTTCTTATTTGCCACGTAGTATACTGGTAGTGCTTTTAGCAAACGTGCATGAGGTCGCGGGTTCGATTCCCGCAGAGGAATGAAATATTTATTTACATATTTATCATTATTAATAGTCTATGATATAATATTTTAATTACGCGATAAAATATTTATAGTGGAAGGAGAAAATTTCATTAATAATATGATTTTCATATCAATATTTCGTTAAAAAATAACTACTACTACTACTTTCCCTTACCCGGACACAGTGGTTCATAGGGCACTGCATTGGAACACCATGTGCATTGTATCTTGACCATTTTTACTACACGAAGGAAAAATTATCAGTCTTACCCTTCAGAGCCAGTCCGAGGTGTTTCACATATGTAATGTTTTTATTGGAAAACTACATTTAAATACATATTTCATCTTGACCCTCATCAGGAATCGAACCCGCGACCTCAATGCATGGCAGCACACCGCATGGCACATGACAGAATAAAAAAATAAAACAATTTGAAATTTTAATTAAATATTTTTTTTTTTTTCTTTATAATTACGTTAATTTAGTTCGGTATTTTTAGAAATAAACAATCTGATTTTAAATTAAAGCTAAAAACATTTGAATTTTCATTAAAATAAACATAATTTTTAAAAAGCCTTTAAAAAGCTTTTAAAAGGCTTGATTTCTCAAAATAGATAAGCGAAACGTGAGTTCATAAATCCTTTTTTTAATTCTGTAGAGTTAGGATTAGTTTTAACTTTGATTTATTTGATTCTACAAAGCCTATTTGCGGAATAAAAATGTATGTCATAATAATGGAAGAACTTAACGATTGAAATAGGGATATCTCGATATTAACTGGACTCAGGTATACATAAGTAGAGTTCAATTCCCACATTATTTGATTTTTTGTTCACAAATAAGTGGTTTGCACATATTTGAATAAGTAAGCAGAAACGAAGATTAGCGGAAGATTAGCGCGACGCAGACGCCGTCCGACGCGCGACGCAGACGACGCCGTCCGACGCGCGACGCAGACGCCGACCGATGCGCGACGTGCCGAAAATGAATTTTATCCTATTTCGGACTCATTGCCAGAAACACTGGGGATCTGGAAAAGCTGATGATAACAAACTATGTTGAGGAATAGGAGCTAAAATGCTTCAATAAATATTTATATATATAAACATGTTTAATTTAGTTACATTACAGCTTTATGGTATATTGTTATTGTTAATACATTCCTCACTGGGGGACCAAGTTAAGTTAAGTGTTTTTTTGTAGACAATGTTTAAAAAAATATGGATAACAATATGTATAACATATTAAGAACGCCTTTACCACGTGACTCGAGGCAGCTTTCCCATACAAACGTATTCCTTGATTTTCTCCCTGGAATTTATTATTAGAGCATAGTTTTTTTCACAAATTTTAGATAATCACCAGATGCGTGTTTGCATCATTAATTTATTTAACTCCTTTAACAAATAAAATATTTAAAAAATAAGACAATGCAAACACGCATCTGGTCGATACCTAAAATGTGTGAAAAAATCATTGCTCTAATGTTAAATTCCAGAGAGAAAGTCGAGGTATACGTTTGTATGGAAAGCGGCCGCGAGTCACGTGGTGGAATATGCTCTCAAACAATAACTTACATTGTCACCACTAATCCTAGCACAAAAGTGGTTGGTAGATAAAGCTTAGATATGACAATAATTATTGTTGCAATATTTTGAGTCTTGAGCACGTAATTATGGATCAATACACATAAATATCAAGTGGATCTATACGGCCCAGGATTGGGAGGAATGGATTTGATTAGCGCAATTTATTCCTGTACAATAAGTAGGCCGCAACGCTTCAGCATTAAGCAGAATAACCAGTAAGAAGAATAAGTACCTACTATTTTCACGAAAACCTGTTTTTTTATTTTTTTTTATTACATATTATAATTTACATTTTTTTTAGATCTATGAAATACCTTTCCATAAAATAGGAACCAATCCATAACAGAATAACGTACTCATTACAATATTCCTCTTCCACTGTCTAACGTAAATTATCGTAGTAATCAAAAACTTCATTTTTAAAGATTCAGGATTGAGAATTTATTCTCGTGCGTGTATGAGAAGATGTATGAATGTAGAGGAAGCAAAGGAAGTCTGTCAGGACAGAGTGGTATGGCGTTCTATCCTCTGTGCCTACCCTTTCGGTGAAATGGCGTGATGGTTAGTTAGTAAGCTAGTTCATAATTAAGTTGTGTCAAGCGTAAATGTTTTTTTTATATAAAGCACGAATCATGATTTTCCTTTCATTCATTTACTTTCATGCTTTTGCTTCACCAGGAACAAGTAACATAATATATATTATATGTAAAACATTTGCTGTAATCGTTGGTTTACAAGTTCAAACGGACTTCAAAGATTGTTCAAAGTTTGCTTAAATATTCTGAGTGGTACTTAGCAATACATCAATGGCGTCAATAAATTCACACATTACAAACCGCATTCGTATGTAAACGTTCTTTCATTTCTATTTTTTTACATTTGAAAGTTTGATCTCAAAGTGTTACTCGTTCGCAAAACTGTGTTATTGAATGTTTTCTAGTGATTTTTTCCCCAGTTTTTAGAAAATGAAACTCCTGTTCTTTGTTTCCTTTTTTTATATATTAATATAAATTTTTTCATGATAAACTTTTTCAATTTCTCATTTCAAGGTTCCTTTAAAATAGTCGGAAATATTAATTCCATAAAGTAGTTTTATTAATTAATAATTTAAATATTCTTCACACACAAATAGATTGACAGTTGTAAAACTACCAACCTTCTTATAATGTTCTAATCCTGACCAGCAAGGAGTTTCTTGTGTCAATTTAGGACAGTCAGGAGTCAGGAGTTATAGAATAGTAATTTTAGTATAAACAAACCGGTAATTTTAGAATATATATTTTGATTCGACATTGGAATCATGTTCATTTTTAATTTTTTGTTTGAGATGGCCGATTCTAAAAAAATATGTACGACATCAAGAAGTTAAAGTCGTAAAAATGAAAGCTGATTTATGATTTTGTGCAAATTTTCCAACCCATTAGCTCAGCAAAGAAAAAACTAAAGGAAAACTTACAAACCTCACCGTTATTCCTTTGTTGGGAATATTTTTAAACCCTAGTTATAACCCTCAGCAGAAAGGATGCCTTGGAACTTTTCTTTTTCTTTCAAGCATATTCATAATATTGGCACTTGAAGATATCTGAAGACCCTGCAATACGAATTTAGTCCCTTTATTTTCTTTCCTTTGTAGGGAATATTACAAAGGGATTTTTTACTAAAATATGAAGTGGGCCACTTTGGCCTTGTCAAATTCATCTTCTGTATTGTTTTTTTAAAGAAATTTGGCGGTTTTAAAAAAAAAAAGTTATTGTAAAGCAAAAATTGTTGTCGAGCTGTTATTTAAATAAATCAAACACTTACTCAAACACGTATTAATAAAGTAAAGAGATTTGCAGGTGACGGAGACTTGAGCGCTTTGTGCAGACCAAACCTAGAATTATGACTCAGTAGAAGATTATAACATTGCAAATATTTTATTGATGGATATTAAACAAATTTTATATATAAAAATATAAACAAACCAACGTATCTAAAAAAGATCCAATTTTTGCGAGCTTTTTTTCGACAGATTTAAGCATTGTTTTTAAGGTGACTTAATGTATGTGAGAAAATAGGAGTAATGTGAACATTTTATAAAAATATTGTATCACGAGTTTTAAGCAACGGGATATGTTAGTAAGCACTTTAATAAACAAACCTCCCACTTTTGCGTATTAATATAATATGTACGTAGCTACATACATATAAACTTTAAATTTAAACACTCCTCCATTTTATTACGTTCATTGTTATTGCAAACATTATTAAATTGTTACATTAATTTGAAACAGTTTAATGAACATTTGTATGTGTTCGGAAATAGAGTTGCAAATTTGCATTTGGTACAGAAATCTATCGATTTAGGAACTTCGGAATACTAGAACATTTTTGGTGTATTTACAGGTTGTTTAAACATTTTATGAATATTGTAGCACTTGAAAGCGTTATATTGAGCAATTTAAATATATCCAAAGGAATTACTAAACATTAGTAGTAAAAACATTTTATATAATTTTTGCCGACATCAAAATCAATATTCCTAGAAAACAAATAATGCGGTTTTTCACATGAAAATATTTCTTCTGTGAACTTGCGTTAAATTATAAGTAAATATCAAGTTAGTAATGAAATTTAAGTTAATATCAAGAAATAAAGTGAAGAACAAATACTTACTTTGTATCCTTATGAAGAATCCTTAAGTAGTATATTGGCGGCCTCCGTAGCGTAATGGCAAAAACGCTGGACTCACGATACGGAGTTTTTCCGGTATATTTCGATTCCCGGTGAGAACACAGAAGGCTATGTTTTCTCACTAGCACACAGTTTTTCTGCAGTGTTTTGTGACGTTATTCCCCTCTGTAATTGGGCTCCTGGCCTGGTGAGTTGGTTAAATAAAATATAATAAGAAAAAGGTAGAAGGGAAACAGCTAATTACCTATCTCACGCATTCATTCGGAAAACACTAAAGCTTCTCTTTTTCAATCAACGTTAAAACGTTGAAAATTTACCAATGATAGGAATTCGTCTGATCAGAACCAATTTTTTATATAAAAGGATTAGCCCAGTAGCCCGTAAATGCGCGATCATTGCTTAAGGCGGAGAGATAATATTATCAAAAATAGTTGAAAATTTCACCTGTTAAAAGCATTTAAAACTCCAACCGACAGTTATCCTCGTTCATATACCTGGACTTAACAGGAAGCTTATTAGTTAACTATGGATAAGCTTTTTTTTCTAACTTGGGACCTGTTGGTTTTATTCGATTTGGTCTATTATTGGGGTTCTTAATGCCCCCAGAATATTCGGTCAAATGCTAGGGACCAGTTGCCTAGAGACAAAAATATATGCCCCTCAAATTCGTTTCCACAGAAATAATATTATATCTGAAGGTTTATTCAAGTGTCATAATACGATTTTAATAAATTCATCGGAAAACCATTCGATTGATATGGAAATCTTTATATCAATGAGAACAATCATAATAATCTTAAAAAGGTAAAAATGTAGGTATGTAATTGTTAATTTTTGATTAATGTTCTCAATCAAGTGAAGTCTTTGAAATTGTTTAAAATTTGAACAGGTGTTTTGCCGTGTAAATAACGAAAATAAATATGTAAAGCTTCATACAAAGGTTTAAAAATGTGAAAGATTTAAACTACAAAAAATTAACCTCCTCGGCACGGGATACTTCATTGCGAATTGCTTTAAAATGTCAAATAAATTAATGATCGAAGTTTGATAAGCAAAAACATTTTGTAAATACCATTTTACTTGTCAACGATTTGAACGGGATGATTGGAAGTTGTTAAAGACTTTTCCGTACAAAAGTAAACCCGAATGTCTTTGAGTTTTAAACAAGCTGAAATCAGAATCATTATACTGATTGGAAAACGTGAAGCTTGGATGACGAATGACATTCTATTGTTTGGAAATCTGCCCTCGAGCGTAAAGTCAAGTTTGAAACAAAGTCGAATACTCTTGTCAGTGGGCTTTTATTAACGCTTTATTATACTTTTACCTTTTCGAAGAGTACAACTTACTTTCAGTTTCATATTTTTTTTCTTCAAATTTTGTTCCCAATTGAGCGTAGTTCTGCTTAAAGCAAACCACACCTAAACGATTCTGAGAAAAAGGTACTTTACCGATGAAGGGTTTATTTTTCACATTCCGCCTGAGCGTTTTCTGCTGCCTAGAAAAATGAATAGGTTTCGATATTACTATAAGGTTGAAAGCTGCCAATTGATTCAGGCTGTTTTTTGGAGAAAGTCATTCAACGATTTTTCTTTTATACGTCCCTCAAAGTTTGGTGGCTGTTTTCTGCAAATTGTAAACTGCTGAATTTGTGATCACCTATATTTTTACTCGGTATTTACACGAAATGTTTATATGAAGGGTACCTGTATTTAATTTAAAATTAAAATTAATTCTGAGCTCATTTATCTAAAAACATATTATTTTTAAGATTGTCTACCCATGCATGCACCTTATATTTGGAGACCCGCCGTGGAACAATAATTTTCAATACCAAGTTAGTAGTAAATATTCTTTAATACACAGTTGGGAATATTTTTGAAATCGTTCTTGGGCAACTAAATATAGAAAATATCGAAATATGTACCGCGCCCTTAAGGTGATTTCTCGTGAAATGGCACTATTATATGATTATAATAGCAAGTATTTTCAGTTTGAACCCTTTAAAAAACATTTCAGTATACAGCGAATTTTTTATTTTTATAATGTAAAAAAATTAAAATATGAAATGAGAAAATTTTTTCATAAACACTATTTTAATTTAAAATATTTTACCCAAAAATGTAGAGGAAGCCTCCAACATAAATATAAATAGGGAATTCAGATATTTACAGTGCGTTATGTGAATCCTGCACATCACAAAGGCTCAGAATGCTCATTTGTTGAGTTTTGAGAACAAGTGTCTGAGACTAGACATTAGGTGGTTTAAATCATAACCAATGTTGAGGTTCGGGAACGGACCATACCTAAAGTCGGACCTGGCTTGGGCACGCACTCTGGGTGCCTCGGTAGAGCCTCAACCCGAGCTATATTTTCTTTACGAACCCGCGTGCCGTCCTGGTAGACCGTCGATGACCATTTTCCGGATGTACTCGGTGGAGCCGGTGGATGCGGGTATAACGTGGGAAGAGGCGAGAGACTTAGCCGGAAATACGGTCTCCTGGAGGGATCTAGTTACTTGCTCCACAAAGGAATGAACGTGACGAAAGAAGAAGAAAAATAAATCATTTAAAAGAGCCGAGAGTCGGACGAATTTTAGTGAAAAATAGCGGAAAAGCTCTAGTCAAGTACTAGGTAATCAAGTCACCCTGTACTGTCGATACGATATCAATGGAACATCTTGATTTCTTGAAAATCTAATATCTACTCTGCCTTTTTACATCTCCGCATTTTCCTCGCCTTGTTAGAGAGTGAGGTAGTTGTTTGCCTAATTGAAATAATGACAAAACAACTTGGTAATTGACGAATAATTTAATTATCGGTCGCTTTTTGTTTTAAGATGAAATATTGGTAATTTGTATAGCAATTTAAGATTCTTTATTATTCAAATTAAATTAGCGGAAACGGGAGATGTTTGGAATCAAATTATGATAATTTGAGAAGAGTTCTGCCGCTTAACCTTAACCTTACAATCGGCATTTTTGTTAAAAAATAGTTATTTAAATATTCGCAATAAACGTGTCAAGATCTATAAGAATCTTCTTCTTCATACCATATCCGCTCCTTATGTGGAGCATATGGAATCCACAAACTGCCTCCAGGCCAAGCGATCAGCCGCTAACTCCCGTGCATCCTCCCAAGTCAAGTCCACGTCCCGCAGCTCTTACGCAAACTGCCGACGAATTGTCAACAGTGGACGACCAGGACGCCGAGAACCTGATGCCTTGTAAAATAGGCAAGCATGGTTAAGGCTCTCGGGAGGCATACGTAGTATATGGCCAGTATAAGAATCAGTATCGGTAATATGCAAGGCACTTTACATGATGTTTTTGAGATTTTACACATATAAAGGGCATAAGCGCCACACATTCTTATGGCACAAATAAACAAAAAATCAATTGTAATGTTTTTGATAAGATATTGAAACTCGGTGTGCTTACCATGCAGCTGTAATTTTTTTACAGATTTGGTTTTGATTTTAAACGAAGGTAGGTACACGCTTAGTCTTTCACTGAAATGAAATTTTGATGTGCTTCACGTTGTTTTTATGAAAAAAATTACCAAACATTCGATACCCTATACATTGTTAAATAATAATAATATTCTTAATAACTTTCCAATTTCCAATTTCATTTAATAATTTCATTTATTCCAATTTCATTTAATAATAATATTCCAATTTCATTTATTCTTGTACCCTTGATAAAAAGACACGTGTTGCCTCGAAACCGGTCGGGGGTCAGATAAATAATTTTAAAAAAGTAGTTAAAAACAAAGTTTTTTCATTTAAATAGTTAATAATAATAAAGTAAATTTTTTAATAAAAGTTTTTTTTTTTAGTAGCAAAAATAACAACAATAAATAATAAAACGAAAATTTCAATACCTCCGTGATTTCAGGCGTCAAGATGACATAAAATTGATAAAAGTGAAAAACCCGCTGATTATGCAAGAACGAGGGTTATGTTTAGAGCGCAAAGTTATGTTGTAAAGATGAAAGTTCACTAGAAATTTATTATCGAATTTCTTTTAATATTCAGATTTATGTAAAATATGTTTTTAAGGAAAATTTCAAGTAAAAAAAACAAAGAATTAAATTCCACGCCAACGACCTTTTTTGACCTTTGCTTATTATTTTATAATGAATACTGATATCTGAAGAGCTTTAAAAAGTATATTAAATTAAATTTATCAATTATTGCATATTTTTTGAAGTTGAAGATTCTATGCTATATGTTTAATATAAATGTATATTATGTAAACTCAAAATTAAAAAATTAAGTGGTGATTATTTATGTATGTATGACGTGATTATATGATCATTCAATAATATTATAGTGTAGGGGGCAACGGACGCAGCAACCACTGGTTTGAAATGTTATCAGGTGATGGTGATTCAGCCGGCTGAGACGTATTGTAGGTGGAGAACTAAGATTCCACTCGTCCTTGCGCTTTGTAGCTGCAACACGAATTAGAATACAGTACTACACCTATGCGTAAAAACCTCTTTATAGTTTAAATATTGGTTGGATTTTTTCGTTCGATAATTTATTAGTACTGAAATAAATTAAGAATATTTTACAAGATATCAACTTTGGCATCCTGGATGTCGTTTGTGATAATTCGTTAGCAGTTTGCGTTCAGGATTATAGGACGAGACGGTCTCGTAGACTTGACTTGAGGAAACGCACAAGAATTGGCTGCTAAGCGCCCAGCCAGGAGGCAATTTGAGGATTCCATTAACTTCTGCACATAAGGAGCGTATATGATTTAAATTATATTTAATCTACCGAGGCGGCCTCCGTAGCGTAATGGCTAAGACGCTAGACTCACGATACGGAGGTTCCGGGTTCGATTCCCGGTGAGAACACAAAAAATCAAAAGTGATTTTTCTCAAGCCTGGGTGTTTGTAACGTTGTTCCCCTCTGTAATTGGGCCTCCTGCGGTGCGATTCTCTAAGGTTTTAGACACTTCTGCGCATACGAATTCAGTACAAAATCGTATGCGCAGTAGTTTAAAAACACTTACAGAATAGCGCTGGCCTGTTGAGGTGGTTAAAAAATATATATATATATATATATCTATAAAAGACTTGAATATTTTCTGAACATAAAATTTCAATTCCAATTTTATGCGTGTAACAAATTTTGAACGTGGCTAAGTCTATTCAAGAATATGACTTTTAGCCTAAGCGGCTTATTTTAAATGTATTCTGAAAATCCTGAAGGTAAAGATTCAGATCCCTGTTAAGATGAAAGCATTGTGTTTTGTTAAGACAAATGAGTTTGTTGATAGCGGAAATACAAGGTTGGCTGTTTGGCGCTAAAGCAATAAACAAACCGGCGAACACTTGTTTTCAAGAGACAATAACATACATTTTCTCTTCCTTAAAACTTATTTCGTCGTTCCGGGAATTCCATTAAAGGTTAGAGGATTAGAGTTTTATTTCCTGAATACGTGAAACCCGCTTTGGATACGATAGTAGTGTTTTGAATCACCGAAGAATAACAAAAAACAGGAGAGAATTGCCAAATGGTTTATTTTGTTCTGTGTAATATACAAGTTTTTATTATTTTCATAATATGCATGCAGAATATCTCAATAATAAAGTTTTTACTTCAGAATCTTATTATATTTCCCGAACACCTGGAATTTCTGATAAAAAATGCTGTCAATTGATAAACGAAAAAGAATAAAATTAATGATAAACAAAAAAAAAATTATTACAAACATCTACGGATCAAAGTTGCCTTCTTGTAATAAATAATTATAGTGTGCATATATTGTACCAATGAATTGCCTCATGCAATATTCGGTGCGGGTAAAGGTTTAGAAGTTGTGATAGTTTTACGAACATCCGAAATAATAGAAAGGGTTGTTGTTTCTAATAAAACTCATAAAAGATTAAATATAAGAAATTGTAGCAAATATAAGGGAATATTAACAATAATCCTGTCTATAAAAGCTTGGTTGGGCGGGTAGTGCAATATTCAACTGGCCAATTAATAAAAAATATTCAATTATGATAACCTAACAGCCAAAAGAGATCAATTTTCCCAATCAACAAATCTGACAGTTCACATCTCTAGTCACAAACAAATAAAGGCAGATAGATTTGACACGTGTACATTATAACAATATTTAAGTACCTAGTATGTCGTAATGGCGTGAGTTCTGTTTGCACGTGGTTTAAGGCTCAAAGGAGCTTAGGACGCCTCTTTTCCTCTTGTTAATCCTAACAGCAGAAGATTATATTACACGAGGTAAAGTATTACATGCTTAGAACATTTCTTTACTGAAAATATAATACCTTTTGAAGGGAATCCTTCAAGGTCATTAAAAAATACTGCCTTTTGATGTTGTGCTTTGGAAATTTCACGTTTCAGAAGATGATAACGCGTTTTTATAAAAAAATAATTATTAGTTTTAATGAGTCTGGTATTATAGAAATTCCTCCTTTTCTCGATATTGCTAAGATGCGTAGGCCTTTCTTTTCTGAATTTTTAAAGTGTTGAAACATGGTGTTTCTCACAAAACAGGATTTCCTCTGAGAGAGTTTTCCTAGACAAATTATATAACAAAAATGATTTAGTTTTGGAGCTCGTTTATTTCACTATATAAATATTTTCTTAAAACTGTGCCATAAATTCACAAATAAGTTACACACTTTTTAGTTAATTAATTCCTCTCAAACATTCGCTACGATTAATAATGCAATCGGGGCTATAAAGAAAGAGTCGTAGAGTCAACATCAAATCTTTTATAATTGAAAAATGTATTCATAATAAAAAATAGACATTCTTTTTTTTGTGATGTCCATAATATGCACATAGTTTCAGTTTTGGGTAAGGCTATCGTAAATGGTAAGTTTTAGAAATAAAAAAAGTGCTTACATGTATTGGAAGCCAGCAGAACGCGAAGGCCGCCACTACAACCAGCACCATCCTCGTCACCCTCCGCTTCCCTCTGCGGCCCTCCGCCGACAGCCTTCCGCCCGGGGCAGCTCGCCACAGCCGCGCCAGCAGCCGCACGTACAGCCCGCAGATCAGCGCCAACGGCACCGCATACGCCGAGGCCAGGAACGCCAGCTGGAACGCCGGCCGGCGGCAGAACCCGCCCTCCAAGAACACGCACGAGGACTGAGGCCTCCCTTGATACCAATACTGCGCCTCGCCGTGACACACCGCCACGGGAGCCGCCGTACTCAGGATCAACACCCAAGCCAACGCGATCGCTCTTATCGCGTTCCGCTCCGTTCTCAGCGCCATCGAAGCTACAGGATGCACGACGGCTAAAAACCGATCCAGCGACATCAGCACTAGCGTATAAACAGACGCGTGAACTGTTACTACTATTAAGTACTGAACTAGCTTGCACCAGGCATCGCCGAAAGGCCATCGCGTCAGCACGTAGTCCGTTGCCGTGAAAGGCACGCAGAATACTACAAATAATAGATCAGCGACGGCCAGGTTGATAATCAGCAGATTGGTGGTAGATCTCATTCCTGGGTTCGCAGCCACAACCAAAACAACAAGAGCGTTTCCTAGAAGTCCCGCTAATCCAATCAGACCAAAAAACACTGGTACTACTCTTGATACTATTCTCTCTAATGAAAGTTCTTCTCCGCCGGATGGGTTGTACTCTTCTAGCCATGTTGCGTTGTTGGTGCATAGGTCTCTCCAACCCGCTGTGCCTGTTCCAGGGGTGGGGCCTACTCCATTACTTAAACTGTTGGTGTAGTTTAGGCACAAGGCGTACATGTCCACACTAGCTGGAGTCGTCATCTTCATTGTATTAACGAAACTTTGCACAAATAAAATACACCAGTTTTGCAGAAAACTTACATTGTTAAAAAATCGTTCTTAGGCTAAACTTAAACCAAAACAAAATAAAACACAATTTTACATCACACCGTCTCTACATTATTTCAAAGCAATTCGAATTTATAAAATTACATTTGGTTCACAAGAGGAAACTTAGAATTATTGATTACATCGTCAGCACCTTCCCACTTTAACACATTGAAGACAAATAAAGAGAAAATTAGTTTTAAGTTACTAATAGCTTCACAAAGAGATGGTTTTCTGAACGCAAAATATTTTCTAAGTTAAACTATTTAGTGGCTGGAGTTGGGATTTACTTCATCGAGATGTTTCCAGAATCTGAAACAAAGAAAAGAGAACATTTATTTTATTTTGAAGACTTAGAAAAAGTATTCGGCATTAACGAAACCTAACAAAGTGTTTCCAATTTTGGCGATTGGATGGAAATCAACGCACAATATAGTATGAAAACTACTTTAGTAAGAAAGTTTACACAAAGCGGAGTTTTTACTCAATACAATCGATAAACACGCTCTTGTGTGATTTGTTCACTAAGATTTTGTAAATAATCAAATGACTAGGATTTTCACATTTTATTATTATAGGTATTTGGTTGTTTCTTATGAAATATCATAGCATAAAAATATATTTATACATTTAGTAGAAAAATTATTGTGAAAGGATGAACATTGCGTCGCATGAAATTAATTTAAAGCATAGATAATTTTTTTCGCATATTTCAACTTTCTCTTTTATTCCTGATATTTCCTTCTCTTTTTATCAGATGGGTGTCAGATTCACAAGAATAATATAATTTTGCGACGAATTTTTATTTTATGTGCCTACCTACAATAGATAGTAACTTCTCCAAAATTTTGTAGATGTATTTTCCCAGAGGCACTAAAAATATTTTGTGCCTTGTAAGACGACATGTAGAGCTTTTTATAAATACTAAGATATTTTACAAGTGTACTTAGATAAGTAACTTACTAACAAACCATCACGCCATTTCCCCAAAGGGGTAGGCGTACTTCTCTTGCTTCCTCCACATTCATACTCTTCAAGACAAGTACAACTAGAAAATTGTTTAAGAATGGTGGTTGAACGGTTAAGGTACGTATTAAGTTGTGTTATGTATGGCGCTTTAGGTATTTCATCATCATACCATATCCGCTCGCTCTGTGGAGCATATGGATTCTACTAATTGCCTCCAAGCCCAAGCGATTGGCCGCCAGTTCCCGTTCTCACGTCAGTTCACGTCCCGCAGCTCTGACGCAAGCTGGTGAAATATCTAGGCAATTTTTAATATTATTTATTATAAAAAGTATTTTTTCTCGAGCTCAACACTTATTGTTGTTCTCGTAATATCGATGTAAACTGGGGCCTACATATAAGTATGCATACTGCATATATTTAATGTAGAGAATTAAATGTAAAGCCTAGAACATGTTTATTTACCTATATTATTCTTAATTTTTATCATGGTTTATTATGATTTTCAGCATAGTATTATTTAGTGATATCACATACACTTATCTATAAATATGCCATGTAAATGTAAAAAGAAAATATAAAAGCATTTTTTTATAATTGATATGTATTTATATTATACCTACAAATATCTATCACGTTTTATTCATACGGTATAAACACAAAACAATAATTTCATTAATTTGCTTCTAGATGCATTTCAAAATTTGAAAATGGAAAAACATTATTTTTGAACTGATTTATTTATTGAGATAAATTAAGTTGGGTTATTTTCAACAGAATAATATTTCTATTTCAAACATTAAAACAGTGAGTGTAATTTTCTTACTTTTATGGGAATATAATAAATGTTTTTATAGAAATCCACACAACTAACACATTCACTTCCTTTGAAATCAGGACTATTTTCCAAGGCAAAAAAAACATTTCCTTCGCCCTTAACCCTATCACGTCTACGAATATAAATGTGTTTTAAGCCTCTGATTCTTATCTGTGGAAACAAAAAGCACCCTCGGGCGAGATTCGCAGGGAAAAAAATGAAAAAACGTATGTTTGATTTAAAACCTTTGCGTTCTGAAGTGAGAGTTTCAATAATGTACAATGTACACTTGTCTATCACCAAATTAAACCTGTCACCTGTTTTAGAAATTGGCAAGATTGTTTTCTGTGCTTTCTTCTGTTAGTTGTAAACTTTTTAAATACAACCATGGTACAAAAAATATTATACGGAAGGAGTAATTTGTGACAATATTTGCATTATGAAGTCGAAATCTTTGAGACCAAATGATTTTTAAATATTTCCGAAAATGCTTGTCGTTAAGTGAGAATGTAAATTTAATAAAAAAAATATTACGTGTGCGATTCCTTGAACTGACGCTGAAGCGTTGGACTGATCATCTTGTCTTGATGCAATAAATAATCAAAATACACGATACACCAATGCAGTGCTCTATGCACTAATATATGCACATAGCGGAATGGAGGGAGTGAATTTAGTAAAAAGTCTAGAGTAAATGTATGTATGTATTAAGTACAATGAAGATAGCGCATTCCTATGTCCGATGAAGTTATATTCGTGCCAACACCTGTTTCGATGGATTCAAGCCAAAATATCGTTAAAAATGCAAGACTTCTGAGATTAATAGATGTCTTACACACAATCGTAACCTAAGGAAACATTTTGTATAATTAACAAATTGTCAATATTAAATATAAATCGTGCACTACTATTTCATATACAATATGTACCTACATATACATGGTGTAACAAAACTCAATGAACAAGCGGTAAACCAGTGAACCTGCGTCATATTTGGAGTCGATTTTTGTAGAATAAATTTTTGACCATAGTTTTCGAGGAAATTGTTTTTTTTTTTTTCGATAATTTTTGCAAATTGTAATCAAACATAATTTTTCTAGTCAAATTAAATACTATCCATTACAAACACAAAATGAAAAACCACATTTCAATAAGAATTTGTACAATTTTATTTCATCTGAAAGCTTTTATGAGATAAAAAAAAAAATCTTTTTTTCAAGCTCAGATTAAAAAGTCATATTACACATTTCGACTCCAAATATGATGTAGATTTACCATTTTTTGGGTTGAACTACGAGTTTTGTTACTCCATGTATATACGAGTACATACAAAGTATATAAAAAAATGTATTCTTTAAGAGTATAATGGAAGGAATAAAGCTTTCTTTTTGTTTAGTTTATTTAACAAATCTTTTTTAAATAACTGGAGATTTAGAGTATTGGATCCACGCATCTACCACTAGATCGCAACCTGCAATGAAAGTAAATTAGTTATTTATTACAATTTGACATCTCAGCAGAGACGAGAAGTTTGGAACTTCCAAACTTCGTCTCTGCTGAGATGTCAAATTGTAATTATTAGCCCGTAATGGGTGAAATACAGTTTTTGTCTATAAGTATTTGGACACACTCAAAATGTTCTAAAATATTTCATACGTGATATCTAGGACAGGCGTAAGACTAATAATTCTGTTTTCTGTAAGCAATTATCAAAAATTCCCGGTGCCCTATGCACCATTTGGGTTGTTGTTGCATACGTAATTCTTGGTCTATGTTTAAAACAGCTTTATTTTCAGTTTATTTATTTATCTATCTGTAATAAACAACAAAGCTCGATAGTACATACACGTAACGGAATTTTTCTAGTAAATTGGCACTGTATTGTGTTGTTTCTCGGCCTCTATGAATTAAAGATTACCTTCAAATATTTTCTTTCTCGCGTAATACTGTCTCTTTTAATCATCCTTTGTGTGTTTCCCTTTGACGATTCGCAATTTCGTCCCGTGAAACGATCCCTTATTTCCTCCTCAAACCTTTGAATTAGATTTAATACCAACTGTTGGTACATCCCATACTGTAGGAAGGAGACGGCACTAGTGATGTGAGAAACCGATGATAAAAAATTGATTATTATTACTATCCTCGTGGCGTAGTGACTATGTATGAGGTCGCGCGTTTGATTCCCGATGGTTATGATATGAAATAACAAAGTGAGCGCTACAAATAACAATGAAATATTTATTATTTAAATGTGAAAATTATCTTTAACATCAACATTTTGAACGTAAACAAATACTTGTAGACAAATTACTGGATTATACTCATGCTGGGCTATGATATTATACTTATACTTCTGTACAAACTCAACATATAAAGTGATTCAAAAATTTGTTATATATGGTTGTCAGATGATAAGCGGAATGGGGAATGTTGTAGTACATTAAGTGGCCATTTAACCCAGCCAATGACAGGTCATTAAGCCCTGTAAAACGCCTAGATAACCCACATTCGTTTCCAGAGTTTCTCTGTCTCTGTTGGGATATCAATAATATCTGTAAAAATTATCATTTAAACTAACTAACCATCACGCCATTTCCCGGAAAGGGTAGGCAGAGAGGAAAGAACGCCTCACCACTCTCTGTCCTGGCACACCTTTCTTACTTCCTCCACGTTTATTACATCTTTTCATGCACGCACGTCGATTATTCCTATTTTTCAAATGACCATTTTCAAGTATTTGTTGTACCCGATCAAGCCAAGTTTTTTTCGGCCTTCCTCGACTTCATTAAATCGTAGTAATAATGGGAGTATGTTAAATATTTTATTAATAATTCTTCTCTTTATTCCTATTATGATGCCTAGATGCAGGAAACAACGTGGATTTTTTTTTTACATGTGATTATTTGTCCGCCTCGTGGTGTAGTGGGAAGCGCGTTGAGCTACCATGCATAAGGTCGCAGTTCGACCTTACGACGTGGTAAATATGAAATATTTACTATTATGTGTTCACACAAAAATATTTAATATGGTATACCTTGGACTCTCTGAAGCGTAAAACGGATTAATTTGCTTTTGTACGTATATAATAATGTATTATGATTTATACTGCACCTGGTGTACGAATGCAGTGCCTTATTCACCGTTGGGTGCGGATAAAGGAAAGTAGAAGTAATAGTAATGATTATATTTTTATAATTATATACCTAAAAAATATAAATATTAAAATAGAGCAAAACAAATTTTATATCCTTACCTTATATTACCTACTGGTTATCATTCGAACTTAGTTAAAAATTTGAATAACGAAATAATTCATCAGCTTTTTATGTCTTACATGAAGAAATGGGCGTGGACTTATTCGCTGTTCAATAGTTATTATAATATATATTTGCTAGAAATAGCTGGTATTCTATTATTTACATTAATCGTTTGTGTACATCACTAGAGTGGAATATTATAATGATACAAAGACCGCGATTCAAATGGTTACCCTTTTTAGCTTTACAATTCCAGAAATTTCCTATTACAAAAATTAAATTGTGATCAAATCTAAGCTTTTTTCATTTGCTGAATTTAACTGCTATAAATTACCAAAATTGTGTACCTATCTAATTGCGGGATTTAGATTTTGATTTAAGATAATGAAAATGGATACACTCAAATTAATACTTTGTTATATTATGAAACATATTTAAAAATTTCCGCCTTGCGGCATGGCGGTAGCGCGTTTGGCTGCCATACATGAGATCGTGGGTTCGATTCCCGATGGGGGTCAATGTAAAATATTTCATATGTGATATCCTGGACTGGCGCTGAAGCGTGAGACTGATCATTTTGCCTAACTAAACATCATGCCATTTCTTCGTAGGGGTAGGCAGAGAGGATAGAATACCATACCACTCTGTCCTGACACACTTCCTTCGCTTTCTATACATTCATACATCTTCTTCATTCATTTTGCCTTCTTGTGACAATGGATCATGATTTACCGTACTCGGTGTACCAAGATAGTGTCCTATGCACCATTGGGTTGTGGATAAGGGAGAGTAGTAGTGGTGTATAAACACACATTAACCAAACAAAACGTGTAGGTTGTAAATTTTGTATCAATTTTAAACCAATTTACGATTTCGTGGTTTAAATCGCGAACTCCGGATTATATTCATTTCCTAGACTCAAATCCCGTTTTATTTCAAAGCAATTTTAAAATAAAAATTCATTATACATTATATGTATGAATCTTTAAATTTTTGTTGTAGGATCTATCCGTAATAGGAACTAGGTTGTTTTAAAAAATCAATTGTTAAATTTTCTTTACTTTTTCTTAACATCTTCGAAATCACGATTCCGAAGGCTGTGTTTACTTTTATAGCACTTATTAAATGGAAACTTACGATAATTGGTTACGATAACATGATTCAAAATAACATAAATTTGAAAACAGGATGAAAGAATAAGTTTTTACAAAAAGCTAAACCTACTTTAACAGTATCTTTGTTAATAATAAATAATAATAATAAGTTTTTATTCCAAACCTTGAGGTGGTGAGTGCAAGCCTCCAAGGTTCATATAAAAGAATACACTTGTAAAACATAATAAGATAACATAATACAAAAATAACTTAAAATGAAGTGAACATAAAATTGACAAAGAAAATGAATAAAGTAATCGTATTCTTTTTAGGGTGGCTTCTGTTGGCATTTAGAAGCCACCTTTTATATATTGGCGAGTGGATCCCACCTGCTGTGGCTTGTAGAAGGGAGTTTTTTGTCATCTTTAGGCGTTGCCACAGGCTCCAGATCTTTTGACGGAGGAGGGCCGGGAAGGAATTAACGCGTCCAGTGGTAAAAATTCCGGATGCACTACAGTGCCTGGGTAGCCCAAAAGAGTTGTCTGTATGCGTTGTTATAGACAACTCTCAGCTGTTCCATGCAGCCTGAGTGTATCCGGTTCACAGCTCAGCAGTATACGAAATAATAAGAAATCTTTGAAATCTCCAAATAGTAAAAAGTTGGCCAAGTTAAGCAATCATAAATGGTTCATATGCAAAATGTGGAGAACGTGCATTGTTTATTTATCTCCTCAAAAGCTAAAAAAGATAGGCTACTTTTTTAATATACTCGTATTTCGAAACCTAAATATTGTACTCATGATAAAAAATAATAGGATGGCGGCTTACCAATGGGACACAGATTTAAATGTTTTGGGAGCCTCCGTACATCCAAGCGCGGCTCCTGTTAATTAATTCGTAATCCTGAAAAAATAATTCTTAACTGTAATTTCGAATAAGTTCAGCATCGATATTCAATAAAAGTTTAGAATTTAATTCCAGTCCTCCAGAAACGCAGACGAATAGAAAAGAGGTGAACATAAAATATAATGGGCATTATCAGGAATACTGAACGAGTTCCTGAAATTTAATACGAGTTCTAGTGGGCGTATTTCTACTGGGTGGGCAGAAACTTCGGAACTGACTAAAAACATGTTTATTTATGGCACTTCTTATTTTGAATTTATTTTTGTAATCTTTTTAGTTTACATAAAACATATATCTATATGTCCTTTTTTTTTCATTATATCGTGGAAAACATACGATTTTGAGAATGTAAATCAATTTATATTTTAATTTTGCTGCAAATTAATTGGGAATTTTAAATTGTAAGATAATTTGCCTACTTACGTACCCATTTTATTTTCATTCATTCTTCTGAAAAACAGAATACCGCCTCATTATATTTAAAGAATGATTTTTACGAAAATATTTAGAATGATTTAAACAGAATGTTTGTAATCCAGGATATTTCACAAGCATAAAAATATATTTGACGATGGAAGAATATAAATTTTGAGGATCTTGATACCAAAGTTAACTGAAGCAAAAACCATCTGTATAATATACTGAAACAATGTTTCAGAGAATGTACATGTGATTTAACAGGAAATAAAGTTTTTTTTTTATTAAATAGGTAGCAAATTTATTAAAATGCCATTTCTCTTTCGTAGCAATGATTTTGTGGCTATCCGATACAATCATAATGAAATTAATATTAACCTACATTATATTTAATATTTCTTGTGCTTTTTTTTTATGTTGCGGCTGTCAATATTATTTTAATATTGCTTTTCATTTATTATCAGCTGAGAAGGAAGCGTAAATTAAATTATTTTCAGGTATCTGTGTTCCTTCATTAAAAAGATGTTTATTTTTGCCAGGAGGATGAGTATTGTTTTTTGAACATAAATAAGCTTAAATAAAAATATTTTATGGTCAATATTTATTCAGTAAATGATTTTATTTTTTTAAATTCTTCAGTTAAATAATTTGAAACATACGCTAGTAAAGAGCAAAGTGAATCAGTTTGTGGTTTAGAAGTAAAGTCGAGGACTCCGGATTGGAATCTCTAAGTTCAATTCCACTCCACCATAAATTGTTTCCAACTTACTGGCACATTTATTGCTGTATATTTGAAAGAAGATCCAAATTTAAATATTTGAGTAGGTATATCGTAAGAATTTTAATGTTTATTTAATTCACTGTGACCTAACATGCATTTAACGGACATAATTGACATGCTCTTGCTTAATTAACACTGCGAAAATATTTTTATGTACCTATTTTGTCATACTATGTAGTGTCGCTGGTACTAAGCGTATGACTGATCATCCTACCTTCATGTAATAAAATGATCAAGATTTACTGCACCTGGTGTACCGATGCAATGCCCTATGCACCATTGGGTGCGGATAAGGTAAAAGTAAGTAATGTAGAGTGAGGTTACTATAGTAGACATTATAGTAGTATTGCCTATACGGGTATAAAATTAACTCCTATATTCAAAAACGGAGATAAAAAAGACGTTTCAAACTATACTATGACCTATATGTATTCTTTCTACAATACCAAAACTATTCGAAAGTATTATCCTAGATAAACTGTTAAAACATGTCATTCACATTATTACCCCGTATCAGCACGGCTTTGTACCACGAAAGTCTACCCTTACTAATCTGCTGATCTATGAAAATTTTCATTGTAGAGATTGTTTTTCAAGGAAATCTCAAGTTGATTCTTTATACACTGACTTCAGTAAAGCTTTTGACAAGGTACACCATTCAACGCTGCTCGAAAAATTACGATTAATGGGTTTGAACAGTGATATCCTTATTTGGCTCAAATCTTACCTTAGTAAGAGAAAAACTTTGTGTTAAAATACATTCATTTGAATCTTATGTATTTGAAGCCACAAGTGGAGTGCCACAAGGCTCTCACTTAGGTCCTATTCTATTTATACTTTTTATCAATGATATAGTTTAGATTTTTAGCGGTGTTGAAGTGTTATTGTTTGCCGATGACCTGAAGATGTATATAGAGATTAAGTGTTTAAATGATTGTCTAATCCTTCAAGAAAATCTGAATAAACTTGTTTAATTGGTGTACAGTCAATAAACTTAAGTTTGAATGTATCAAAATGCTGTAAAATGAGCTTTTACAGGTTAAAAAAACAGGATCGAATTCCAATATTCTCTTAATGATATCCCTCTTGAGGAGGTGAAGTCTATTAAAGACCTTGGAGTCATATTTGATACAAATCTTTCATTTGTTTTTACACATAGATACCATTTGTAATAAAGCCATGAAAATGTTAGGTTTTTGTGTTAAGGACAGTGAGGGACTTTAAAGACATTAAATGTGTTAAAATTAAAGGAGACCAACTTGATAACCCTTAGTGACAGGAGAGTTATGACAGATCTCGTATTCCTCTACCATATCTTACATTCAACGATCGATTGCCCTGAGTTGCTCGGTGGAATAAAGTTTAGAGTACCTACAGTTAGTACTAGACAGAAAAGTCTGTTTCACTGTGGCAGTGGTAGAACTAACTATTATGTTCATTCTCCTATACCAGATTACACAGGTTTGGGTAACGAGCATTGCGGGTCAATCGATTTATTTAATGTCAATATCCAGAGATTCAAGTCCTTCTTAATAAATTACTTTAATTCTATGTAATTTTTATTTTTGTAATAATTTTTTATGTAATAATTATTTGTCTTTATTTTAATTTTATTATATTTATATTATTACTTTGATTCTATGAAAAAATATTTCAGTTTTTTTCTCAGCGTATTATTTCTTTTGGCTCTTCTGTTTTTAATTTTATTTTGTTTTATTTTAATTATATTTCAAATTTTATATAAGTACTGTAAACTACTGTATAAAATATTATGTATTTGTAAATGCCCAACGGGCGTAGATAAATAAATAAATAAATAAAATAAATAATAAAAGTAGCTAAAATATTATGTAGTCATCATTTTTTACCAATGATATAAAAGGTCAAATACCTATATTATCAGATTAATTTTATGACAGAAAACCTTTTTCCAAATTCCGCCGAAGAGGGAACGAGTCTATGAAATATTTGTTATATATTAGACCTATCAGAAATGACATTTGATACCAAATACTATATTTCACTAAAATGACCTTAGCCAGCCATTTGTGAAAGATGTATTGTTTTGTCAGAAGGAAATATTACATACAGAAATTGGGTTTCTTTGAGAAAAAAGATTTACGCGCTTTATTAATCAATTTGTCCTTAATATGTCGGTACGAAAAAACATAAGAATTTTTTAAATATTATTCATGGTAAGTCAGTTTAAATGAATCAATAAATTATATTATTATATCGTTTTTATGATACTAACACTGATATTTTCACGGTAATTAAATACAAAATATCAGATCAGTGATGTATTCATTACTATAATTCTATCCTCGGTATACTATATACTTTATACTTTGATTTTTTTATTCGAATTTTTTATTTATCAATAAAATGTCGTTTATAATATTTTTATCACCTATGTCACCTTCAATTATCCAAACAAAAAAAACAAAAATTATTTTTTATTTTTACCATATAATTTTTACATAGACTAATATTATTATTTTACACTTCATTATTTTTTTTCCCTAACTATTCTTATCCTACTATTATACATTTTTCAATTTAGCTATAATATAATACCTACACTAATATTTTCACACATATATTTTTTACATTTAACCCTAAATAACTCTACATTTTGTTCATTTCTTATTTCATCAGGAATCTCCTCATACATTTTAATGCCCTTATACATTAGACGATTCTGTGACATAGCTTTTCTTTTCTTTTCTCATCTTATAATTTTTTTAACCTCTGTCTTGTTGCATATTTATGAAAAAAGTAATTGTTTTTTAATTTGTTTGGGATTATACCTTTAACAATTTTGTTAATTTCATTAGCAACATTATATTAAATTCTTTGGTCTACAGACATAATATTCAAAAGTTTAATAATTTTTTTAACGTTACAAAAAAGACGGATTCCCCTCATTTATTTATTTTTAATACAATGAATCCTTTTTTTAATAAAATCAGCTAACGTATTCTCTTATAAAGGTATATGTAATTATTTTTTCGAAGTTTTGTGGATGTCGATAAATACGGAATATAGATTTGAAAACACATAATGTCTAGCACTGGCCTGAGATTTTTTAAAATTTTTATTTATTAATTTAATTTGTACAAAATACTTTGCACTCCCAATTGAGTTACAAAACTCATTCTGGGACAGATATTAGAAAAAGAAAGACTAAATATTACAATACTTCAGATTAAAGAGTTACCAATGCTAAATCTAAAAATACAATAATCACAAAAGGAACAATAATCACAAAAGGAACAAAAGGAACAATATAGAAAAATTAGCCATTATCATTATTAACAAAAATATTTAAAAAGTGGTCTTTTAGTGCTTTGTTTTGGGATTTCGCCCGTCTTTTGATTTTGAATTTCGTTTGGTAGTTTATTGAATTGAGTGCGGGCAATGCTTTCTAAAGATTTTACGCCAAATTTAATTGAATGAGATTTCGACACGTATAGTTTTTTAGAGTTTCGTGTGTTATGGCTGTGGATATCGTAATTGAACTTTGTACTTTAGATTAGTGTGAACCGAAGAATTTATGATATTCAAAATAGTATTAGTGATATCATGCAATGGAATAGTTTTGAACGGAAGTATTTTTGTTTGTCGATAAATATCTTTGACATGTGAATCTCTTGGGATACCAAGAATGTTTTTTAGAGCTCTGTTCTGAATGACTTGTACTTCAGAGATTGCAGAGATTCAGAGAGATGCAGTCTAACTTTCTGGAATGTATGATTAATTATTGCTTCTTCTTATTGTAATCATTACGTTATGGATAGAATAAAAAAAGAGTTTTTTTATAGTTTGTAAAAACTACAAATTAAGTATTAAACACTCTCCATGTGGCTTGTTTACAATAATTAATTATGTATACATTATATTGTTTTGTGTTTAGTAAAATACACGTATTTCTCAACACGCAGAATATAACTCAAAGTGAAGATAATATTATATCTGCTAGGGGCAAAGTTTACACTGTTACTACTACATAACATTACCATTACAATACCGGAATGTAAACAAATACACATATTGTGATGAATGACTACTTTGGATACACAATACGCCAACCAAAATTATGACGAATTCCCAGAAATAACTAATCAGGAACAAACATTTAAACCAACAAATTTATACACCAAATAAACTATTTGAAACGGGACTTTCAAATACATTTCACACCGTGTAATGAAACTCGATGTACAGTGTGAAACCAGTGAACCTATGTCATATTTGGAATGGATTTTGTAGAATTTTTATTTTATTTGACCCATAGTTTTTTGAGAAATTCTTTTGTTACGTTAAATTAATACTATCCGTAAAGAAAACAAAACCAAAAATTTAATTTTAATGGGTATAATGTGCAATTTTACTTAATCTACGGTACTTTTGAAAGCTTTTACAAAAAAAAATTATAAACAACATTTTGAGTGTGTCCAAATACTTGTAGACAAAAACTGGATTTCACCCATTACGGGCTAATAATGACAATTTGACATCTCAACAGAGACGAGAAGTTTGGAAGGGAATATGGATATCTAGGCGTTTACAGGGCTTATGACCTGTCATTGGCTGGGTTAAGTGGCCACTTGATGTATTACAACTATAAATGCTAGGTGAAATAGGGAATGTTGTAATACATCAAATGGCCACTTAACCCAGCTAATGACAGGTAATCAGCCCTGTAAACGCCTAGATATCCATATTCCCTTTCCAAACTTTCGTCTCTGTTGAGATGTCAAATTGTAAAAAAAAAATATGCTCAGATTCAAAAGTCATTTTATTACATATTCAACTCCAAATATGATGTTGATTCACCAGTTTTCGGGTTGTACTACGAGTGTTGTTACTTCATGTATAATGTATTTTGAACACAGAGACGAATGCCAAATTCGTGATCAAATTCTGAGAGCTAGCAATTTTGATTGACTGTATTTCCAATTCGTCTATGGCCTACATTTTCCATTGAAAGTCACACATATTGAATAAATTATTAGGACCACTACCGTGGTAATTGAGCCGTGTTTGTGATCCTTGAAATTTGCGATCGATATTGCCACTTAAATCCATATGCCTCTTAGAAGTTAGCTTAATATTAAATCTAGTTCTCGTATGCGATATTTTGCTTAAATTGGCTTTGAACACTGAAAAACATGTTTTTTGAAAAACTGTGATGAAGGTAACATGGCCCGGTACCGACAAGGCGAAACAGCTGTTTCAAAATAAAACGTGTCAAAAAAGGATTTTGATTTTAAAACAACAAAACTGAAAATTATAAAAAAAGTATTCTTGCAAGTGCAGTGCCGAGTAGAGTAAAACCGTGACAGTGGACCTTTTTAGTACTAAGTTTAATGGTGCATAGGGCACTGAATTGGTACACCACTTTCACTGTATCTTGATCACAAAAACCACACTAAAAACTTTTGAGTTTTAAGTTAGGTTTTAAAATTCAGCTCGGAAAGTATGTTTACATTGAATAGCCTAGATTTATATCACGATAATAACTCTATTTTTAAATCGTTGCCTGATTGCGCATTGGTTAGGAATTTCGAGAAATTCGAATTGGGGAATTGCACAACTAACCTTAGAGTAATGACGCGCAGGCTATAGAGGGGCCCTAACGGTCAAAACCATTCTATGATTGTCAAACACGAAGTTGGCTATAGTTTGCAGCAAAACAAATGCCAATGTTTTACAAATGCCTAATGCGGGCCTTGGCATATCGACAGTAATCAACTGTCACTATCAACAGTAAACATACATTAATTTACAAATTGATCACCTAAATTAAGAAAACCTGGTAAATAATGTAAATATGTTGATAAAAGGAAAGTTTTCATACAAATAATACCCATGTTAGGACAATATATGCCAAAATCAATGTAAATCAAAATAATTATTTGTCGAAATCAATTACCGGTGTCAATTACCCGCCAGCAGAGTGAAGTTGTCGCTAACCAAAAATTTGCAACGCTTTCGCTCTATGGGAAACGGCGAAAAGGCCTCTCTATAGCCTGCGCGTCATTACTCTAAGCAACTAACACTAACTTATATTTCGTTAAATAATAAATGCACCTATGTAAAAAGACAAAATTTTCAAATGTATTCATCTCCATTTTTTTATTTGGGGTTAGACCATGTATGACCTGACCTAAAATGTCCCCAGTTGGTCCGGCTACAAACTTGAATGATTAATACTTCAAAAACGTTATTTAAAAACATTTTTTTTCAAGCTTTACATGGAAAATAATCAATTGCCTTTTACTGGAGGGTGTTTTTTCTAACGAATCGCCTTTGGCAATATATAAAGTATAAAATACAAAATGGAAGATAAACAGGTGGAAAGCAAAGTAAATATTGAAAACGCTTTTTTTCTCTATCCTCGAGCTATATTGACGGGTCGTGTTTCGGTTATTTTAACGCTGAAGGTGTAAAGATCGGAGGATTCCTTCTAGAAAGGGGACAGTTTGTTTACGGAATCTAAAGGAAGTAGTTTTATCGACAAAGGTAGCTCAACAGAATAAATACTTCATGTTAAAAAGGGTAAAATGTGACCCTTTTCAAGATTATTTATTATAAATTAATAACTCGCATGTAACCGGGCGGTGATAGAAAGGTTTTGTGACTTTTTCTATAGTCACAAAACCTTTCTATCGATTATTACGTAGTTTAAAAAAAATTTTTTTTTTTAGATATGTTTCTTTGATGTATCGTCAAAAATATAATTGACTAAGAAAATTTAAAATACTCAAATTTATTTTTTATAAAATGTCAAATTTTATTTTGTACCTTCGAATGAAGGCAATGAAACTAATGTTATTACTCTGGATCCATTATTTCTTCATAAATAAAGATATTATTTTACGTTTACGTTTATAGAGATCAAGTTTTGATAAATCGAATTAATTTGCATGAAACAAAAGAAAAATAAGTTTAATGCCACATAAAACCTTTTAATTAGTATGTAAGAGTATCACATGTTATAGGTTGCTTTGCTATTTAAAAAAGATAGAAAAAAAACATGGAGTCATTAATTAATTCCAAGATCACTTAATATAAGTACCTATATATATAGAAATAAGTATTTGCTTCTTTAAAACTATGATGTTATCAAAATGAATCTATATGCGAATAATTATAAAGACTTTGTTATTATAATTATAAAGGATTTGGAATTTTACATGAAAACCAAACAATAATAATTATTCTGTACGTACATCATCCTGTTTCCTACATTTTCTTATTAAATTTTGACCAAGTTTTCATCACTTAAGCCCATCTTTTCAAAATATTTAAAATTTATTTAAAGTTATCTGTGGTCTGGTTAAGGCATTCAGACATAGCTAATTACAACTCATCATCGTTTTCATAACTTTCCATAAAGTCAGGGTTTATTGCGCCATTAACTTACCCCATTGCCTTAAATGCTAAGAAAGTAACCCATTAATTTGATAAGCGTTTTAATTACAGGACTAGAAAAAGCACCAAATACCCTTAAATAAGAAATAAGTCGAGCAAACAAAATGTTGCTAAGAAAATCTTAATTAAGTTTCATTAATTTTGGGATGTTTTGAAAGACGTTTTCCTTGATGTTTGTTATTTTATTATTGATACAATAATAATATGAAATTTCAGAATTGGGACACAAAAAATTAACGAGAAAGCTCCACGAGCTTTCCTTACTAGCATCTGCTAGGTACTGTAGATCCTGGTAGTGGGTGTGCACTAAACCAGAATCACGTTTTGTTATATTTTAAAACTAACTTGTCGAGAGTGTTTTTTATATTAATGAAAATCAAAACCATGAAGTGAGACTTAGCACCGCTCAAAATTTGCACTATGCATGAAATTTGAATACAATTTCTATGCCTAGGCTATTCAGGTCCCAGCTGAGATCAATTAAACGATGAGTTTCAGCCTTATTTTGAACTCAAGATGTTTTTCCAATATATCTTTTGAAAAATTTTGTGCCCAGTTTAACCTGGAAACATAAAAAATACCATCTACAACACAAAAAGTAAAAGGAGTCAGTTATATGTTACACCTAAAATAAAAACCGCATTTGGTCAAAGAAGTCACATATATCTGGCTCCCAGAATTTACAATTGTATCCCACCTGAAAATAAATTAGAAAAAGTTAAAACTAAATTTTGTCTATTCGCGAAAAACTGGCTTCATGAGATGGGCCCAGAAAAGTGTCTTGAGATGGTCACCCCGCTAAAATAGATGTTTAGTACTATGTTAAAATTTTACTTCCTATAAGGAGAAAAAAAAAGTATCGTAAATTAACCTCCGGCGGCCTCCGTAGCGTAAAAAGAAATCACGATACGGAGGTTCCGGGTTGGTGAGAACACAAAAATAAAAAGTGATTTTTCTCAAGCCTGGGTGTTTGTCACGTTGTTCCCCTCTGTAATTGGGCCTCCTGGCCTGTTGAGGTGGTTAAATAAAAAATCTAATAATAAAATGAATACCTCAGCACGGTCATTGCCCAGTGAGGTATTTCATAGATCTAAAAAAAAAAAATTATAATATGGAAAAAAAAAAAAATATTTTTAAAAAAAACCTCTGCAGGTGTCTTTTTTTTATCCGTGGCGACTTAAAAGGGTCAAACAAATTTCCTGAAGAATGTTTCAGCAGAGGGATTATCGGAAAAGCGATGCCATGTAAACTGTGTCTATAAACTACATACCGAACACTGCACTGGCTAAAAGCCCATAAAGTTCCCACTGAGCTTAACACACAAAGTAACAACACCTTTTCAAGGGGAAATAAAGATTAAACGACTTTGAATTATTTTTGGACCTGAAAAAAAGCCTGTATTTACTATTATTAAAAATAATTTAAAAACACATCGGAAAAACACATTCTAAAATAAAATGATATATACTGCTCCTATTTTAAATCATTATCATTGGTTCGCTAAGTGCAGTGAAAGTTGATCATTTGTTACATGAAAGCAAGATAAAAATATGATATTGACATATAATGTAATAGGTATATATGTTATGTAATACAATATTAATATTTTTATATCGACCTAGAAAATAAACTACAGCACTTTTGTAAATAGAAGATTTGCATCTCACGAAACGAAGAGAAATTTGATACATTTCATATAAAACGAGAAGTTATAAAAATAATTTTTACACATACGTATCGAATATACGAGACGTTTTTGAGGCGTTCTGGAAAGGCGTTTCTGGAAGGATAGGGCGTGACAAGTTGCAAATAAAAAAATTATAGTTGCACGTACACGAGTCGCATTGCTAAAAGGTTTCAAAAAAACGCTTTTAAAGCGCTTTGTCTGTTCCTAGGGCACACAAGGTAGGTTTTATGCAGCACATTCATATTTTTCAACTCAAATACTACGAATTTTAAGTCTTTTGTAATAAGTAGGTAAATATTAAAACTTTTAAGTCTAAAAAACTTTTTATGAGCTATCGGCAGGTAACTAATCATAACTAACTAACCATCACGCCTTTTCCCCAAAGGGGTAGGCAGAGAGGATAGAACGCCACACCACTCTATCCTGGCATATTTCTCTTGCTTCCTCCACATTCATACATCTTCTCATGCACGCACGTCGATTATTTCCGACTTCTTACATGCCCACTTTCAAGCACTTGTTTTACTTGATCATGCCATGTCTTTCTCAGCCTTCCTCGACTTCTACATCCAGGCACAGTCACATCATATATTTTTTTAGCCGTTAAGAAAGAAAAAAAGAATCATAAAGAAACATTAAGTTATTGTAAATTGTACAAAAAGAAAAAAAGTTCGCTTTTTTACACTTAACGTATTACTTTATACGGGTTTTGTCTAAATTTCAAGTAAGGTTTATAATAAATTTAAGTAATGTCCCTGCTTCACGAGGTTTTTTATTCAACTGAAATTTCATCTGTTCTCCTCCTAAGGCTTTGTAAAAATGAACCACTTTAAAATAAAATACTCGGAACATTAAACAAGCCTTAATCTTGTTTCCATTCCTCACGAAATAGAGTAGTTCGTCTTCTATAATAAATAAAATAAATCAAGGGTTGACTGAGCCAAATTAAATTATACCTTCCAAATGTTTGTTGTTTTCTTGGCACTATTGTTTGTAGATGTCTGGTCGACAGCTAATTATTTTTATGCTGAGTTTATACTGAGTATTATTGAGTTATATTAAAAAACTTTCCAAGACATTGCTGTTGTTTACTTACTTACTAACTTCAGATGGCCATATTATAGCTCATGAAAAGCTTAGGTACGATGTTTTTATTTTTTTTCTATCTTGGGTTGACATTGCTCTAGCTTACACACTTTATATTACAAGATATTTAAACAGTCTGATATTCGCAAATAATTAAATATTTACGAATATAATATTAATCTACATATTTTATATAAACGACCACAAACGTAGTTCTTACAAACGGTCGCCATCTTCTTCCCACGTCTTCCCACTTTACGTCTACGTCCCTTAGTATTAACGTATATCTGCACTGGTTATACGGAATGCAGGCGTTATTTATTTCCATCCTTTTGATTTCAAAACAACATTTAAATAACAATCTCAGTTTGAGCCTGTCTGGAATCTAGTCCGGGATTTTATGCACGATAATCAAACGTACTAACTAACTAACTAACTAACTAACCCTCACGCCATTTTCCAGTAGATGTAGGCAGAGAGGATAGAGCGCCATACCACTCTGCCCTGACAGACTTCCTTTGCTTTCTCTACATTCATACATTTCTCATCCACATACGCCGATTATTCCGACTTTTTACATGTCCACTTTCAAGTTCTTGTCGTACTTGGTCATGCCATGTCTTTCTCGGCCTTCCGCGGCTTCTACATCCAGGCACACTTGCATTTAAACGTCTTTGAGCCGATCTTTCATCACTCATTCGCTCCACATGACCAAACCATCGTAAAAGCCCTTTCTTAATTTTGTCGATAATGCTTATCTCAGCCTTGCACTCTGCTCTAATTTCGACATTAATTTGTACACCTATCATACATAGTCTTACCACACATTCGCCTGGGAGATCGCACTTCAACAGCATTCAGTCTACTTTCATCCTTCTTTTTCCAACACCACGCTTTTCTTCCATACATAAGGGTTGGTACCAGAACTCCGTTGTGTACTGCCAATTTTGCTTCTTTCGATAAGTTCTTATTTGCCACTATCGATTTCAAGGCACCATTAACTCTGTTTCCGGCACTAACCCTTCTCTCAATGTCCTTATCCACATTTCCGTCTCTTGTAAAACATACTTCCCAAATATACAAGTTCTTTAACCTGCTTTAATCTGTCTCCATTTACTATAATATTACATAGGTCATATTCACATTTCTTTCACGAGCATGATTTCTTTACGTAATAAAAACTATAATATTTAAATGCGTGTTTACACATTTACTAGTATATTTATCTGTGGTCACTGAAAGGAATGTGCTCACCACCACCCGCGGCTGTTATAGAGTCCTGAAAGACTCTTTGTTAGCTACGACATTTTTGAACGATTTTACTATTTAAATTGTGAACAAAACAAGTCAAGTGAAGTTAATTAAGGACTGGGGCATCGCTCAAATCAAAGAATGTCACGATGCCCCCTGCCTTACATTCCCTTAGTGTCCTGCATCAACTTTATTTATTAAAAATTTTCACACATAATTATTTACAAATATCTGTGGTCACTGCGAATTACGAAGTTACTTGCAAACCTCTCAAGTCCCTCTCTTGTTGATAAAGACGTTTTTTTTGTTTCGCCTTAACGACGCCAAAACCTGAATCCTTTATGCAGGAGACGTTTCTTTGAAGTTATTCAAAATGGAGTTTTGAAAATGTTTCATCATCCCACTTAGAACGCCTATTCGTTAAAATTTCCGTCACGAAAACAGGAAAAAACAAGAATTTCTAATGACGACGGCGTGTTTCTGTCACCTACAACGATATCATTTCATTCTGAGGAAATTACAACCCTATCAATAGTATGAGACGCTTTTAGCAGTTAACGGATCTTTTGTCATCACTTTGTGAAAGCTGGCACTTTAATTTTACATTTTCTTTATTAAGATCCTGTTTATTTTCTTGAAATCAATTAAATAATTTTTAAAGAAACCAATTTATTTGGATTAAAAAATTATTTATATGTAAAATAAGTTCAATTCACATATTCAGCAAGTTTTGCTGGAGTGGTATTGGAAACTAGAGATTCTAATCTGGATTCTAATCCCTAAATCTACCACTAGAAGATGACCCGGTTCATATACGTCTATTCTTAGCATTTAACAACTTTTACAAATAATTGCATCCGTTATTATTTTAATTAAAATTTTAATGCAGTTCCCACGCATCTCATATTATATGCATTTGAATGGAATTTAACTACATCATATAAAACGGCAGTTTACTCGAATTGTTTTCAAATGCCTTTGAAGTTGAAGTTGGATTTGATATGAAAGGAAGTTGTAAGAAGTAGGTTAAGTATGATAAATGGGTGGACATTAAACTGAATGGCAAAGTTTATAAAGGTGTGAGATTGATAATTTTGTATACAGCAGAGTTTAAGGCTTTCTAAAGAGGACATAAAAGGACAAAAAAAAATAAACATGTAATAAACGTGATAAATATGCTAAGAACTCAGTAATTTAAAACCAAATCAGCAATGCGTATGATAATGATAAAAATAAAAATAATTTTATTGGTACCCAAAATATAGAATACCTGCATATTTTTAATTGACACAAAAATTTAAAAATCGCTACAAAAATTAAGGTTTTCTTAATTTATTTATTATATATGAAATATTATCAATTACCAAAGAAAGTATGATTATCAAGTGCATACGAGTGGATGTAATGAATGCTGAAAGAACGGCAAAAATGATTGATGATGCTAGTATATGTCTGAATGTAGAAATCGAAAAAGGCCGTATAAGACAAGATAGAAGTTAATAGGAAAAATGTCGGAATAATCGACGTGCGTGCAGAAACGAAGGAAGTAATCCAGGACAAAGTGGTGGGGCGCTCTATCGTCTCTGCATATCCTTTCGGGGAAATAGCGTTATGGTTACTTAATTAAATAGACACGTCGGTGATCGCAGTGCAGTATTTTATAAAAATTCAGGTATATTTAATCCAGCTTTATCTCTATAAGAAATCGTTATTGCGGTATAATACAAATAAGTCCGAATTAATACTTTATTATATACCTATAAAGTACTCCATATTATAATTTCACCCACTAAAAGATAAACCACTGCTGATGACTAATGAACTTAATCCCATAGATTTATCTTTATTGCCCTTTCATTTAACCATAATTATATTTATCGTTAAATACACAAAATATCAAATTGATAATGTAAGCAAAATCTCTGATTTAGTATTCAGAAACGTAATAAATACTTATTTGCTTTGGATGAAATCTTATATCAACCTTATTTCTATTATATTATGATAACTTTCTATAAAATAGTAATAGGTAGGTATTAATAGTAATTAATAGTAATATTCATTACCGCCAGAGATGGCATCCAGACACTGCTCCCTAAAATAAACTAAAGTGTTGAAAACATTAATATCATTAGAATAATGATGCTTAATTATAAATTTTCATTAAATTAACAATAATATTAACATAAAATTGTGTTGTTAAAATAAATTTGCACATTTTTCGTTCGAAAAAAAGCATATTTCCTGACCAAAACTTCTGCAACGAAGACCGGAACATTGTGAAAAGTTTACCCAAAAAGCATTCCACATCATACAACCGCCTGAAGATTTTCACTCCGAACCTAGTGTAATAACAGGTGAAAGTCATACGTGGATTTGAAAGTAAGAAGATAGTATACCAACCTCATGATCATTTGGTACTGATTTCATTTTCCCGGTATCATAATATATCACACCCCATTTTATACCTAGCCAAGCAGACTTCAGTAATACCTGAACCAAAAATATCAATTTCGGAGAATTTGGGGAAAGGCAATATGTTTTCTGGTTATTTATATTGTATGGTGTAGTGATATCCCTTTGGGCTACAATGTATGAGGAACCTTGTTCAATTTCCGTTGGTCAACATGAATTATTAATTAAAAAGCGGTTCATTAAAATGTGAATTT
>JAGVSP010001845.1:0-169597 GCA_022494985.1 Micrasema minimum
CTTTCAACATGCCACTCTGATCTTGGAAAATGTCCAATTTCTGCTTTAATGGGTTTATTTCTAATGCAACGTTCTCGCTGACGGGATTATGGCCTTGATTTATGTAATGTTATAAACATAAACCCATTGCCTTCACGGGCAGGCGTCCGCGTCCGTGAGTACTAAAAATCATAATCGTTGCTTGCTACCTCAGAAAAACCACACAAACGCTAAACATCGTTCTAAGCACGGAATATTTCATTATTAATGTAGAACAGTTCTTTGGGATTATCATAGCTTGTTGCTTTATTGATCGGTAAAAGTATATGGTGTAATTATTATAATAGCGTCCCCAAACGACCTTTCTTACTACACCTTAAACGCGACTTTTTCTTATAACTTGACCTTTTTCTTGGCATTCAGAAAGTTTCTAGAAAAACAAACTAATTAAATACAGAGCAGTATCAAACTGTTAAAAGATTTGTCATTTTTAACTTACTTTCCTGAGGTTTACACATTGATTTATTAATACACTTAGATTTGAACTGAACCCAAAAAATTTGAATGTCACTGCAACTACGCCAACACCTCCAACTCCGCCAGACGCGTACTCAGTATTTCTTTAACCGCCGGCCGAGTCGGACGTTCAGAAAACATTCCGAAATGCCTTTCTGTGTAGTAAAACCGTGTAAAAACCGTACGGATAAAATTAACAAAAAAGATGGTGTAATTTTCCACATTTATATTTGTATCTGTTTATTTATATTTGTTTACATAGCCTAAAATAATTATTATTCAAAACAAGTTTTCTCTTAAATAATAGCCAACAGCCCGTCCACAAGAAAAAAAAGGCATTTTAGACGTATGGTAAAATTCATGAACGCTCCTCGTAAGGAACGGGTTACTATTGTATACTGTTACTGTAACCCTATATATATAGCCCATACCTTTTGCGGTGTGTGGGCGGATGCTTGCCGGCATTCGAAGGGCTCTGATAGGTTGACCCGTGTAAGTGTATTGAGGTGCGGAATCTTCGTGTCATTACTTTTTTTTAATAATTTACTCTGCAAGGCAGATCTGAGTGTATTATAAATCAATGGGTTTACACAATAACACTTATATGTCGGTATATATTACGCGCTGATAATAATATTATTATAATGTAAATCCTCCGCGTATCTCTCGATTCATAGCTCGCGGGGTGTTTCGACGAGTCCTAGATAATAAAGTATTCATATTGTACATTCTGTCATTCCAACCTGTTTATTCGCTTTGTATCTTTGTTGTCTTTTTACCACGTGGCTGACGTACTAACGTAATTCTCAATACTTCTGAGTCATTTTTAATATAATACATTACTCATAAATATATGTATATGGGTTTTGCAAAACAAAACAACATGGACATCCTTTAGTACTTATGTACCACTTCGTGTAAAACAAAGTAGGTACATAAAGATTTGATTTTATTTCTTCATTTTGTCGGTAAAAAAGAAAACCTTTCAGCCCCTATTATTTGTCATTATTCTCATGAAGTAAAACAGCCTTCAAAAAAGGAATAAAAACATCAATTTGATTTCCATACTCTTTGTGTATCATCGTTATGAGACTGTTCCAACCTCTATTATTTGTTCATTTAGAGCATGTGGTTTAATTGTTTCCCAAATTATAAAGAAAATCTTCTCGCGTCTTCCTCTGTTTGTTCTGAAAACTAAGTTTATCGGGTGTTAATATTGTTATTCACCACCATTGTTGTCTCCTTGACAATGTCGTACGGAAAACTCTATTGTTTAACCGGCGCGTCGCGGCTGTATCAGTATACAAAACTGTGCAACTAATATGTATGAAAGAAAGACAATCATTGAATCATTCCATATGGAATTCGTTGTATTATTATTTATTTACAAGGCTTACCATCCGCCCGTCAATGCAGAATGAGCGGGAAGAATGTTGTTTAATGTAGCTACCTATTAAATCTACTAGTTTTTTTTCGCATCCTGTCTCCTGCACACGCCTAGGGCTAAGAAACTGGTTCTTTTTTCTATTTTTGCTCTGGATTATTTTTTTCTTCTTTTTAAATTGGGCCTGAAGGTCTGTATCGGACTTGGTTGACGCTGCTCCTTGGGTTGTTGGCTCCTTACATCTTTTAGCAGGACATTCAGGAAGATGGATAGTGATGCATAATGGATTTGGCTATACTGCTGATGGTGTCGTGTTCTCACAACGTGTGAATGTCAGATTCATGTAATGAATGGTCAAATACATTGCACTTGGTAGGAGTATATGTATGTACATCTACCTATGTAGGGCTCTATACACCATTAGATGCGTATAAGGGAAAAAGGAGGAACTTTAGGACTAATGGCCTTCAGTTTTATAATAATCGTTACTGTCTCTCGAAATATCTTTTTTTATTATTTTTTTTAATGAAAATGAAATCTATGCAATCTTATGATCTTTGCACATATTTCAATTTGTTAATACTATTTTCAAAATAATAAATCAATATTTTATTTTATTTTGATTTTTAGTGCTTTCATACAAAAATCATGTATAAGTTAAGCAGAGAACATAATAGTCTAAGCTTAAATCGTGAGGCGCACAGTTTGCACCCGCGCTGTGCAAGCGGGTTGCCTGCAAGGCATCGGACCCTCCCATATTATTATATTATTAATATCTTTTAAATTTTTTAACGTATGGATAAAAAGTAAACAAATCAATTAAATTTTTTCATTTTTGTATCTCTCCACATTCGCGTTCCCAGCAATACCACTCTGAGAAAAGTTGTATCAATAAATTATTAGGAATTCTTCTTAGTTGATTTTTATCACGTTTCGCAGTGCGCTGTTTCACTGCTTAAAAATGGTTGCTCGTTAATATCCAGCGACGATTTCGTCATGTCATTAAATCATTATAAATGAAATTTTGATGGGCCGAATCGTCAGCCATCTTGATAGCACAATGATGTTCCGTCCGTGGATCTGTGACCCACTTTCCTAGCAGAAAACGCTAATCGGCCGAGCTGGCCGTCAGCGTCAGCTGGGTGGCTGAGCCCGTCACTGTTCTAATGATGCGGGCCCTAATCATTTATTCGGCCCGAAATGTCTCGATGCATTGAACGTCTGTGTGGATTGAAAAATGAACGATTTTCATTTTTATATATTTTTTTTCTTTCTTGAAATAGCCTATATTGTATATGAACGATTTTTCCTCCGATAGCCCTGGGACTGTAAGCAGGGTGCTCGCTTCTTCGTAGCACGTTTTGAAGAAATTCGGGAGACAATATACGCGTTGTTCGTTTAATACAAATGCCAATCCAGGAAAGTGACGGGAAAAGGGACTTACGGAACGGTTTTATTGACTCTGACTGCTTGTGAGTTTTCGTTGCCGGCCGCTAGGAGGGGATATACAGGGGACAAAAGGACAAATTGACATTTGAAGAAATATTAATAAGTCAGTCCTGAACAGTATACTTATATAAAATGTACTCCAATATTACCATTATTTTTGAAGGCAAATCTTGATTGTGACAAAGAGTTACCAAATGACAATACGCAGAATTTAATTAACGCCAAGACAAGGCTGGCGAAAATTTCCCATGGGTTTTCGCGGCACGCAGGATGTTTTTCAAATGTTCATCATAAAAAATGCTTTTTTTGGGGATAAATTGAAATGACTGTCATTTCTATGAATAAATTAATCACTTATTCATTATTTTAATTTTGGTAAAAATTGTAGGATTTATTTAGATACGTCAAAAATCCATCTGAAAAGCGAAAGAATATCTCTTTGAAGAAATTTTATTTTAAATAAAAACGACTGTTAATGAAAAATATATACTTAATCATGCAAACAAACTATACATAATCTTTAGTAATATATAGGAGTTAGCTGCCGACAGATTTGCTTGAAAGCAATCATTAATGGAATATAATATTATATGCTATGAATGAATATTATTGAATCTAAGAGGAAACCGAAATAACAATAATTTTCATTAAATCAAGATTACAAGTACTGATTTTGCGTAAATATCTGATAAGATACAAACTCCAATGAGTTCAATATGTATGAGATAACAATAGATCATAATATATATAATACTTATTTATTGGAAAAGGTTTTGGCACATTTCTTAGAATAAAATTAAATACCTAAAAAATTAACCGATGCTCACGAGTGAATTTTCTCTGAATCGCGCGATGGTTTTCAGAATGCGAAGTCCCACTCAAACGCAAGCAGTTTTCTAGAAAAACGTTTTTAATGAGGCGTCAGTTTTGACACACGTTCTGTGATAGGAGAGAATACGGTAGACAAGGTGATAAATGGAAATCTACCACCCACATCTGTATTTCCTGTTATGTTATCATTGTTACGATTCCACTGGGAAATGTGGCCTTCTCCGGATGTTTACAAACACAAGAAAATATTTTACTACATTAGATTCGTCGTTTTATCAAAAGAGAAAAACAGATACCTACACAAAAATTCAAATCTACTTTTTTTTTTTAAAGAGGGAGTTTTTGATAATGTTCTTATACATAGTACAATATAAATTATTTACGTTTAAAACATGCTCCGGTAAGACAACAAAAAATTAATAATAATCATTCTTGAAAATTCATTGAAAATACTGCTGAAAAAAGGGATTGCGATAATTCGTTAGCTGATGATTCGACTTTAACATAACTAATCGGGATGAAATGTTACGCAGACTAGGAATATGCATACAAAATATGGAGTTATTATGTGTTCATAACAGCCATCTTCTTTAGTGAAGTATTATTTTCAATGAATTATTAGGAATTTATTATGATGATTTTTTTCCAAAAAATCAAATAGGCTTCATATTTTAATGAGGAAATACGTAGAACTTGTTTTATAAGTTCTCTGATACGTAGGTACCTACTTTCATTTGATAACGTTCTTATGTGTATTTATATTTTTGTAAATCATTATTGCATATTTCTAACGTGTTGTGATGCATATTAAAAATGTCATTACTATTAAAAAATGTCATTACTTATTTTTGTTTTCAAATGAAATGCGCATTAATGTTTGTGTTTTTTTATCTTAATCAGCAAATTGTTGAAATGGTTTTTAAATAAATATTTATGTTTCATAATCTGGTCAAGGTCGATTATTGTTTATCCAAGTCGTTTTAGCATGCAAAATGTATATTATTCAGCAACACTTTCGTTTGTCGTTTCCTTATTTATATAATTTATTTATAAACAGAGGGAAACAACATTACAAAACACCCAAGTTTGAGAAAAATCACTTTTTATTTTTGCGATCTCTCCGGGAATCGAACTCTGAATCTCCGTTGTTAAGTCCGTAAGTCCAGTGTATTAGACCCAACGCCACGTGAGCGTAGTCTTTGGACTTTACCAACATTGTACGTAAGGGGAACAGACCCCTGAATCAATCAACGATTCTTAAATTGAATACCCTTTTTGAATTTTTTGACTCAGCTGAAAAGCTAATTCGAGACCCCTTGCTTGGTTAAACATCAGGCAAACGAGACTACATTACCGTCTAAGCTTATGTAGAACGTTTAATTAGCATTAACACATATTTTGGTTGGTTTTAACTCACGGTATTAAATAGGGTTCTTCCAGATAGCACGAATATCCTTGAAGTCGTTATAAATATTTAAAGTATATTTTTACAAATCCAACGATATAAAACACAATGATCAAAAATTTTCATTTATAAATTTATGTTTTAAAAACACGAAAATACGAATGATTTTTAACGCCCGTTATTGGCTAATGACGTCATACCCGTCCACCGCGAAAGGCGCGAAATTCATTCGGTAGTGAGGGCCTATACACCGTGTCCCACGACGAGACCGCGAAACTCCAGAGGGTGATTATTCATGATATTCTGAGAAAAAAATCTTACAAAAGTTTTTCAAAAAACTCAATTCTAATTTCTTAAAAAAATGATTAAAACATGAATAAAAATTCACGCGTGTAATACCGTCCATTTTTGAACTGGCTCACACCACGTGACCTCCACCAAAAAACGCGAAGCGAAGCGCGTCCCTATTGGACCGCGAACCAATACGATCGCGTAGTGATCTCGCATCAATACGTACTTGGTACCTACTTGCCTAGTAACATCGCTATTTCCGTACAAGGCAAGGCGTACGGTGACCAGAGCGGATCCCCACTCCTCCCCGCCCACCGCCACCCCGCCACCGCTAGCATTTCAAACGGAAGCCAGTATTACACTAGTCGCTTTTTATTAATACTTTTTTAAAATTAATTATTAAAAATGCCCGGATCAAAAAAAAATATTAGTACTTTTTTCTCAGAATACCATGAACAATCATCCTCCGGAGTTTCGCGGTCTCATCGTGGGACACAGTGTATATTGCTGTGACGTCACACCGTATGCGCGCCAAATGAAGGATTTTGCGAGCGATTTGAAAAAGCGCCATTTAAAACCGCGCTAGATAGTTAATATGACATCGTAAAAATAAATAAAAAAATTCCCTAGATATTGTAATTTTTCAATCAATTTTTTGAAAATAAAAATAAAACATCGGAAAGAACCCAATTGTAATAATTATTTATGTCAGTTGCAAGTAATTTAATCAGATGCGTGTTCCAGATAATATCTTAACAATAAATCAGCGCAATCTTATGTCCCTATTAGGTTCTCTGAAACTTCAGATCAATGTCAACATTATTTGTTACTAGACTTATCAATTTGTCGGAGAAAACAGAAAACCCGTTTGATTTAGAGTGTACTCCCGCTGTTAGCACTTTCTATTGCCAGATAAACGATCTTCAAACATTTGGTAAATATGCTCTAAGTATTATGGATATAACTTTATGATATGCTAATGATGCATCTGGTAATAAAATCAGCCGTTGATGTGGTACGTACAATGTACATCAGTCCGTTCCGGCTTTTCAATTTTGTAACATTTCGACAGAACGATTAATTTATAACTCGTAATGATTTATTACACATCTTAATACATTATACAGGTTTTCTAGAACATTTACATAAAAATCCGACTACAGTTAATACAATTTTTACCAACGAACTTATCATAAAATATGTGTCACTTGAAGCATAATATTTACATTTATTATCTTTTATTTTTGTATATGACTTGAGTGTTTTCCTCGTATTTATTAATAAGACGCTTTAAATAACGTTAATTTGCGCGTGCTAACTCAGTCGATTTTATATTTGATTAGTTTTATTGACCTTACTATTATTATTTGGATAATTTATTAAGCGCCATTTTTGTGAGAAATCACCTCAAGGGCGCTGTATATTCGATATTTTTAGTTAATTCCATTCCCAATTTATGAATATGAGACAACGATTATTCAAGAAATTATAGTAAATCTATACGTAGGCGAAGTGTTGAACACCAATTCGTCTTGCAGCTACAAAGCGCATGGACGGTTGGAATTTCAGCTTCACCCACGTACAAATTAAATTCAAACAATTATACTAAAAACGCGATATTAATGAAATAATAATTCCACTGATAGCAGATAGAGTCTAGAATCCTGGTCATTTTGCAGCTACAGAGCGCATGGACTACTGGAATGCCAGCTTCCATCTGATATCAGTAATGTTAATGATTTTACGAATAAGTTTAGAAGTTTTGAAAAATTGGGGCAGGATTACAATACATATTTTATCCTAACTATTTACTAAAGATGGCTTGAATTTACCGAGAGAGACTCTATCACAATTTGTCTTGCAGCTACCAAGCGCATGGAAAATTAGAGTAATAGCTGTAATAATACCCACTGATGCTCGCTGGCTATTTAAGACGCATGTTATCACTATAATAAACGTAATCCCGTTAATCACATTGCGGACATGTAATTAAATACTGTAAACACAATAAAGATTGAACCGACTGCCTCAGTATCAGTACTCAGTACGCAATAAACACAGGTAAGTAAATAGTAAAGCTGATAATAATGACTCCTACTTATCTCGGCAGCATTATTGTAACTCACTGTCTTATCTTATTATCATCGCTAGCACATTAGTTACTAGTATTAAAATAGCGGCATTGCGGGCTTGTAACGCGTACCGCACTCAACGCGGTGCTTCGTCTGCTGAATGGTGATATAATATCAATCAGCTGTGATCATTATAACTTGTGTGCTGAAATAATAATCGAAAGTTCTAATATTTGTTAGTGATGGTGGATATATCGAGGAGGAAGCGGTCTTCCGATTTTGGCGACATCAGGTAACATTGTTTTTCATTCGGTAAAAATTGAATTACTGATTCCCTCGTAAATTTACGAAATGTACACAATGTGTGTTTTTCGTGTTTATGCATTATAAAATACTCCATTACATTCATGGTAAGTATGTCTTAGTGACATGTTATAAATCTTAGTGACATGGATTGTAACATAATCATCTTTTTATAAGGGAAAATTAGTGTTTGTACGATAATTTCGACAACCCTAGTGAGAACCTGTTGATGTGAACAAAAAATCAAAGTTTCCATCAACCATGTCAGATAAGTGTGTAGATAGAACACTGCTTCGTTTTTTTAAATACCTAATTATTTTACACAACTGTCGCTACGCAGCACTTTAAATAAAAAGTGTTTACCAACCTAATTATTTTGATAAAGGTAGATACTTATCTAAAATACGCAGCGGATTGTAGATCTCTCAAACTGAAAATAAACATGTTTTGATAAGATTATTATTGTTTTTATTACTAATGAACTTTTTTCATGGGGTGCACTCTGAAGTTGGTCGATTTTAGTTACCTACCCAATTACGAAATAATTTAATCGTTAGAATTGTGAATCTATGTAAATACTGGTTTGGTGAATCTTAACTGTGTTTTTTGTTACCAAAATATTCTCGAAACGCTGATAAAGTAATCATATCTTTACAATCTGTGTGCGTGTATTATAAAATATAGGTAACTTACACAAGTGTGTTTTTCTATTATTTATTTATTTAATTTATTTATTTTATTTATTTAAAAGATATTAAGAACATAACAGAAAAATCCAAATCATTCTTAATACAATTAATACAGCAATAGATATAAAAGGTATAGCAAAAAACAGAAAGTAACATTACAAATTAATTACAGTAGTACAGTAGTAGTAATTACAAATTAGAAAGTGCTCTCCTGACGGAAGATCCACTGTCGTGAAATAAGTCGACATCCGAGGTGATGCGATTAAGTAACAAGATTGCTCTACCAACAGGCATAAACCATTGGCAGGTTGGTTCTGCTGCATATTGGCAGGTAAAACAATCGATGCTGTCTTTGTCGAAGATAATTATCAGGTACGAACAGACCTACATCCATCAAAATTTCTGAGTTTTGTATGCGACCACCAATCACCTGAAAAAAGTGAACACCCAAAATGGACGTTACTCTCCTCCTCCATAATGACTGATAGCCTAGCATCCCTAGTAAAAAGTCGGTTGGGAAGAGCCAAGGATAATATCCATATTCCTTTAGGTACAGATAGCGCAGAAATTTCTTCTGTACTCTCTCCACCATCAAAGAGTATCGAGCCTCATGTGGCGACCAAATAATCGAACTAAAACTCCAACCGACTTCTTACCAAGGAATTATACAATGTCCTCATAACTGAGTGTTAGAAAAGATCTTGGCATTTCTAAGAACAAAAACCAAGCATTTTAATGGGAGTCATTACATAGATTAACTATATGAAGATAGAAAGATAACTGAGCATCAAACAACACCCCGAGATCCCTAGACGTTGAAGCCCGTTCAAGCCTCACTCCGTCCATGAGATACGAAAAGTATATTGTTTTGGATGCTCTTGTGTATGACATTACAAAACATTTGGAGACATTGAAGAACAATTTGTTTTGTTTGCTCCATTGAATAATATTTTGAATGTCACACTGAAGTTTAATACAATCTGAAGAAGTTTGTATTTCGCAAAAACATTTTCAAGTCGTCAGCAAATAAGAGAAAATTGGAAAATTTTATGATTTTACCAATATCATTTATGAAGATTGTAAATAACATTGGTCCTAAATTAGAACCTTTGAGGAACTCCTGAAGAGGTATAAAATGTTTCAGATTGATAAAGTCCATATGATACAAATTGCTTACGATCTGTAAGATAATTCGTGAATAGTTTCAGAAGAATATCACTAAAGCCAATCCTCTGAAGTTTCAGAAGCAAAAGTTGGTGATCAACCTTATCAAACGCTTTGGAAAAAAATCATTATACGAACAGTCTACTTGAGCACCTTTGTCTAGTGACTTTGTGACAAAATTCGTAAACACCAACAAATTTGTGATGGTTGAACGACCAGACCGAAACCCATGTTGTTCGTTTGATATGAATGGTTCTAATTGGGGAATGATAAAATGATATATCAACCACTCAAATGCCTTTGCAGGGGCAGATTAAAATTGCCACTGGTCTATAATTTTCAATACATGTTTTACTGCCTTTTTTAAACACCGGAGAAATTTTGGAGATCTTCCATAACTCAGGAAAGACACCTGTTTTTAAGGACAGATTAAAAAATAACAGTTAGTGGTTTTTTAAGAATGTGTCCACAACCCTTCAGCACAAAAGTAGGAACAAAATCGGGACCAAGTGAACAAGTGTTCTTTATAGAACTAATTGATTTGAAGACATCAGTTTCGCTGAAACAATCTATTGAAATGTTTTGCGCGCCTTGCGACGTGCTTTGATTCCCTAGACGCACTTCTTCATTCGAAGTAGAACAGTAAACAGATTTAAAATTATCGGCAAAAGCATTCACAACGTCAACATTGCGAACGTCTTTACCTTTCCAGGTCATGGAATCCATGATTCCTCCATCCCGGCGCTTAGAGCCAATATATCTCCAAAAATCACTGGGATTTCGCAAAGATATTTGACTCGATACCGGAAATATAGGAGTCAAAGGCCGCATTTCTTTTCTGTTTTACCACTGTCCGAAGATTACTAAAAAGAGAGTAGTAGTATGGATTACCAGAAGACTTCCACTTTTTGTGGTAACCGTGTTTTTTTCTGATGTCACTGATAATATCACGAGAGAACCACCTCGGATATCTCCTGCTACTCACAGCCGGGGGCTTCCTCGGAAAGCACTCATCAAAACAAGTATACATTGTATTATAGAAGTAGTGAACAGCCTCATTAACATCTGTAAAATCACTAATGCCGTCCCAATCAGCAATAAAAAAGGAGTTGTAAAGAGAGCGGAAATCACCTTTGGCAAAATCCCACCCCCTCTCCGATGTTATATGCGTTATGGGAACGGTAGTGTGTGCGTTTAGCGATTTAACTATGTAATTAAAACGCAAAGCAGGATGATAAGCATCCTCCTTAGTGAGAGGAGACTCGCTTCGAAAAATGGATATCGGAACTGTTGAGAAAATTAAATCTAACGTTCGTTCCCTATTGTTAAGAATGCCATTGTATTGAGTGAGTTTCAGCACAGAGCATAGGAAAAGAAAGCTCATTATCGACCTCCCCCCCCGTGCAGAGTACAAATTAAAATCACCCAAACAATAACACGCCTATCAACAAGTAAATGTAAATTACATAATAATTTATCGAAAAAATAATTTGTAAGATTCTAAAGTACTTTGTGGTGGAAAATAAACCACACAGATAAAAAATAATCGTGTCAATGTAGGTTAGCTTAAGCCACAAATCTTCGTTGGTTGTTTCCAACTCAGAAAACCGCTGAATAATCATCGCTTCTCTGTGTCTAACGGCCAACAAAACATCCCCCACCCTGCCTGTGAGCACTACTAGAAGAGACACGATCTCTCCGAAACACTACAAAGTCCGGAGTAAAAAGTTCCGAGCTCAAAACACTAGCACTGAGCCAGTCTCTGTCAAACATATTACATCAAAATCACACACCCCACCACTTCATTGAAGAAATCAATACATTTTGTATTAAGGCCGCGTGTATTTTGATATAAAAATGTTAAATTGAAGGAGCAAGAAGCAGAAGTGGCACCTCTCAGTCATTCTTCCCGCGCCCCAGGTAGGCGCGGAGTAACCACCCTGTTAACCCACTCCTTCACGTACGAGTGACGTGGCCAGTGGGAAGGTTTTAAAACTTCACCCACTGCAGTAGCGGGTATTCCCACTTTAAAGGAAGCATAATCTCCCCTCGATTTAATTTTAAATACGTTAAATGAGGCTGAGCCTACTAAGGATTTTTAAGTACACATTAAAACAATTTACAGTGGTATCTTTATGGAATGGATAAAAATGATAGTAATGCATTTTTAGTATTTTTATCATCATCCATTATCTTATTCCCGCGCACAAGTTTAGTACGGCGCGTCTTGGGCACCGTCCATTCTTCATTTTTCTCATTAACCGGTAAAGGAGTAGGAACTCCACGAGTCAGGGTGCCTGATATTCCCGGGACTGGTACAGCGGGTGACACTGACCGGGACGTCGAAGTACTCCGGGAGCCGCTCCGCGCCGTAACGGAAGCCGCAGGAGAAATTTGTGCCACCGGCAGCAGCACCAAGGAGTTTTTCTTATTTAGGTTTTTAGCAACTGACACACCGTTCAGCGGCTGCTTCCCCTTAGCCTTTGAAGAATCTATATTGCGTGACGCCTGTCTGGTCAATATGGTTCTCGCCGTAGACGTAGCAACAGCAGGACGAGAAGGAGCCACGCGAGTAGGAGATGGTGGCGGGGCCGCAGCTGTAGAGGCGTAAGTAGCTTGCAACGCCACCACCGCCGGAGTAGACTTCGCCAATCGGCAGTCCTCGGATATTCCTGCTGAGACAGGTATAGCCGAGTCGGTCGACAGGGTAGTATCGGCCGCAGGCACGTACATTGGTATAACAGCGGGCGCTGGTATAAGAGTCGTTATCTTGTTAGCATGAGAAAATAAATCTTTATTCTTATCATGCTTCAATTTATAAATTTCGTCCAGTATAACTCCAAAGCCATCATTTACTGATTCATCTAAGACAATCAGCTTATTAAATATCAAATTAATTAATTTTCCCTGCTCCGTAATAATTTCCAATAGATTTTCAGACATTATATTAAATTATAAATAATTAGTAGAAATAATAAATTACACCTTCCAAATATTATAAAGAAATTCGTTTAGAAATTTGTTTATACGTTGTCAAGTTAAACAACAAACATTGACAACCGACGTTGTTGAATTTTACTTTAGATATTTTCAAAAAATATTTTGATATCCAAGAGCATAAAACTACAAACACGGCACAAAAAAAAAAAACACACAAAATATAACTTTCAACTAGTTATAAATTAATAATCACTCAAATACACAATAAAATTATATAAAACACGTGAAATCATTAAAAATATTGGAGCAGAGCACAATACGTGTATTGACAACGCATACACAACAACAATTTTTTTTTTACTGTGGTTGGGTCGTATAATTTCATTAATATAGAAGTAACATAATAATATAATTATTATTTGTAAACGGTTTCATGACGTTCTGCGTTCTGCCGTTAGTTATAGTGATCATAAAGGATTTAACAACATGGGTGTTATTCAATAACAACACATTTTAAGCTGTAAACACTAGTTGTATTATTATGTTATGTTTATGCGACCTTGACAGTCAGTGTAGTTATTTATTTTTAGGTCTTTCACACAAACATCATAAAGTACACAAAATGCGAAAAGTAAGTCAACATAATAAGCTGAGCAGAGCTCGGATTGAAAATATTAAACAAGACATCGAACCTTTTTTGTATGTTCTTATCTAATTATTTTTTAATTGCAAAAAAACAATACAAACAAAATGTAGATAACACTCATATAAAACATGGTTTAATCAACATTTTGAGTAGATAGTTAGACGGGTTAGTATAAACGGGCTTGCATCGATCTTTATTGACATCTCAACAGGAACACAAAGTGTGATATTTTTATTTAACAAAAAATAATTGAGAAACGTACGAACTATACAAAATAGTGGAATGAGAACTATTCTAAGATCCAGAATTACCACGATGTTAAAAAAAACTAGAAATGCGTACAACAAAGAATAATGCTTAATATAAATATTATTTATTTTTATTTTTTTCCACAACTCACATCGCCATCAATATTTGACTTCTGTGTGTACAAATATAATGCAAAAGTTTTACTATGCCTTTCTTATCAACCGTTTTCCAAAACATTTTCTCTCCCATTTTTTCCATGAATTGAGTAATAGCGGGGTTAGGTATAAAGTGAAGCTTTTAGGGCTTAACGCCAGTCCTTTCTATCAATGCCAACTGCCAACCCTCCGCGCAGCCAGTGGGTCAGGCATTCGGGCTACCGGGTAAACTGGCTGCCGTACCATGTTATCATAATACCCCTGGGTAGCTAGGGGCTGGGGGCTGCAGCCAGGCAATGACAAATCGCCGCTTTTATACCTACATTACTGTGGTCCTTTTTCAAAATAAAATTTACAATTCTCCACCACCAACTGAAACATTTCCGTTCCATAAAAACGAATTTTCTGAAGAAAAACGTGAAATTTTAGTACTTACTCGTATTTTTTGAGTTACAAGTAATTACGTTTGGATGTAAATGAAAATTAAAGCTAAGCGTAGATGATGATGATCATCATCATTCCATATCCTTATTTAGAGATGTAAATTGTAATTTAATGTTAGCCCATGACAGGTAATCCAGTTTTTGTCTACAAGTTTTGGACACACTCAAAATGTCGGTTTATAATAGTAACAAGTCAGAATAATCGGCGTGCGTGCATAACAAGCGTTATCAATCTGGATAAAGCAAGTGAAGTGTGCCGGGACAAAGTGTTGTACGTTATATCCTCTCTGCCTACCCCTTCGGGGAAATAATTGAAGTTCAGTACATCGCCTACATACACAAATTTAATATCGTCCCTTAAATTAATAATAATTGTTGTTCTTAGATCCTTTATTCATAAATTAGGGCTGGAATTCATTTATAAAGAAATATTGGATGTATAGTATCTACAGCGCCCTTGAGGTGATTTCTCACAAAATGGTGCTTAATAAATTATCTTATTATCTGAAATTTATGTTAGAAGCACTTATTTGTAGTTATTCATTATAGGTATAATATTCAAATGAAACTCTTTGTTTTTAACTACTTTTTATTATCCTTGTCACCTCCTTTTCTTCTCATCCCATCCTTCCCTCTTATCTCTTGTTTTATGTTTTTTTTTTCTTACTATGCCTAAGTATACTACATATGTATTGTATATGTGAAAAACTATAATTATAACTCTTTTTAAACTGTTATTTTTCCTGAAAAAATAATTATTATTATTAAATGACGTGATGGTTAGTTAGTTGTTATGTTACAAAATGAATTTACAACGCTACCAAAACTAGGTATGAGACATGTACACAATATCATTATTTCAAGTATCCCCTTAAGTTGAGAAGACCTCTCCTCTAACGATGTTTGCATTTATCCAGTCGCTTTGTCCAACGTTCTAGTAGATTTGCATCCTTTTGAAGACGACACGTTTACATTATACTTTACTCAATGCGATGTATTTATTAGTATCGTAGGTCTGGCATTTGAATGCCGGCTATAGGTATATAGATATCGCACCGTGAATACTAAACTGCGCAAACTCAAAAAAGGAATTTTTTGGGAAATATGTTATATACATATTTTGGATTTTTAAAAATTTAATATCTCAGCATAGGAAAAAGATAGAAACGCGTTTTTTAGACAGAAATGTGGCTGTCTATCTAATATTATATTCTCTGTTAATTTTCGACTAATTAGGACTTACTTCGACTGGCGCCAAAGCGTAAAACTGATCATCGTGCCGTCGTGTAACAAATTATCAAGATTCACTGCACTTGGCATATCAATGCAGTGGCCTATGCACCATTGGGTGCGGATAAGGGAGAGTAGCAGCAGTAGTAGGACTTGGTGCTGTATACTGTATAGTATTCCAGCAGCTCAAGCACAGATAACTATCGACGTAGTTAAAAGCGTGCTATTCACGTGCTAACGCTAACGATTTGAGCGATCACATTGACATACCGTTCAATACCGCGATCGCTGACCCGAACATTGACGATCTGAGCCAAGCGGAGCCGAACTACGCTATATCACGGCCATACGTCAAACGTCAAATCATCGCGCTTGTCGGATTTTTTATTATGTCGACTGCTTTTCTCAATATTTGGCTTGCCGAAAACCGGCTAAATTATAATAAAGATTGAATGAAGATTTGTGCGAATAAGATATATCTCGGGAAATGGCTCGCGACTAGTATGCGCTCGTTTAATAATCCCGATCGATAACTTTTAACGCGTGTTCCATTGTGATCGCGAAAACGTTAAACATCCATGGGTAAGAAATCGTTATCACGTCGCTTATTACCGAGTCGGTACTGATCTGTGATCGAGCAACTGGTGCGATATGTCCGACCTTCGGCATTCGCCATGGTGAGTGGTGAGGTATGTAGTATGTACGAGTATCACCCAGACCATGACTCCTCGGTTCCCTCTCTTTGTTCTTGTCACGATCAGATCGATTTCCTTCCACATCGCCATCGCCTTGAAGGTTTACGGCTCTTTTTGCTGCCTTTTCTGTCTGTGTTTGTATTTTCGTCCAGTCATCCGTCGGGCACCCCCCTTTCCCTTCCCTTCCCTTCCCTGCCCCAACCCTTCCCTTAGCAGAATCGTCGGATAAAAAATAATACTGAGATATAAAGCATCTGGTGAATGTATCTCGATATAACTAGAAACAAGTCGGTACAAGCATTTATCTTTGAATTTATCGAGAAAGAGAACATTGTATTCCAAAATAAATGCTTGTATCGAAAGGTAGATACATTCATGATTAGTGATTACCTACCCGGGCTCCGATCTTCAATGTATCTACATGTAGAAATTAGTGATACGAGGTCAATAAAAGCATTGAAGTATATGCGGATTTTCGTTAATACAAGATTGATGAACTCTTGTATCGACCTTGTACGGACTTGCATCTTTATCTATCATTGAAATATTAACATAATAGTTTATAGAAGCATGTTTGTTCGAATTTATCGAGGAAATTCGAAGATAAATGATACATTGATGATCGTAACCCAGAATGTGGTACATGATACATACAATGTCTCACTCCAGTAATTCTTTCGCAAATACTTCGGACTGCGCCAAAAATGGCCGAGTAATAAATCGGCGTTAGTGAAAACAGCGCAATCTGTTTTCCAGTAATCTTTTAACTCTGCATGACATCTGTTGGCAATGGCAACATTCAACAAAAAAAACTCTAATGAGTATTTTCCACGAAGAACCCAATTTAATATTATAACGCTATTCGAATGTTTTTCAGTATTAGTGACAGCCGAATACTGAAACTCCGTTCTTTGTAATAAATCATTGTGATGTGGTAGGCGCATATAGTGAATACGAGTTTACAATAACGCTGCCGGACAAAAGGATTCGAAACATTACGAATAAATCAAAAGTCGATTCTTCTCACACAAAAAGTTGCTCCAGATAATTTCATTCATATATTATGTACCTACATAACGCTATATAGGCATCTTGTTATATATTTTCCTTTCGTGTAAAAAGTTGGTAAACAGAGAAATGAGCGCAGCCAGCCTCACGAAGACCGGAGTTATACAAAGACTAGATGAACAAAAGCCCCGCCCTGCTTTTATTGCATCGATAGCATTTCAAACATCTGCGCTTTACACTTTTTTGCATAATAACCGAGCCGCTATAAGCGTTTTTACAGACTTCTATTACGCAATAAAGTTTAGTATGTTACAACCCAATTAAACGACTTTCGAAATATGTTTAAAGTGCATAGGTAACCTGTAATACATATCCATCCGCTCTCGATATTGATCTACTACCGGAAACTTGATATTATATCACGTTTGATTTCTAACTCGTTAATTACTTCCAACATTTGAGCCAATCTCCGGGAAACGCCGAGAGAAACGCGTTTACCGGTTGTTACTTGTTACCATTGATATATAATACATTTAGATCTGCCTTGCAGAGCAAATTATTTAGAAAAAGTAATGACACGAAAATTCTGCACCTCAATACTCTTACACGGGTCGACCTATCAGAGCCCTTCGACTGCCGGCAAGCATCCGCCCACACACCGCAAAAAGTATGGGCTAAATATAGGGTTACAGTAACAGTATACAACACTAACCCGTTCCTTACGAGGAGCGTTCATGAATTTTACCATGCATCTAAAATGACTTTTTTTTTCTTGTGGACGGGCTGTTTGCAATTATTTAAGAAAACTTTCTTTGAATAATAATTATTTTAAACAAATATAAATAAACAGTTACATGTGGAAAGTAACACCACCTTTTTTCTCAATTTTATCCGTACGGTTTTTACACGGTTTAACTACACAGGAAGGCATTTCGGAATGTTTTCTGAACGTCCGACTCTGCCGGCGGTTAAAGAAATACTGAATACGCGTCTGGCGGAGTCGGAGGTTTTGACGGAGTTGAAGTGTCATTAATTTTTTGGGTTCAGTTCAAATCTAAGTGTATATAAATCAATGCTTGTTTCTAATACTCTGCTACAAGTTTCCATGCTGATTTGACAGGCATCACCGTTCAGTTCCAACTTATGTCGACTTGGATATTCATTTTGGCAAATCGCCTACCGAAGAATATTCCTGGTTCCTGGTCCACTTGATAATTTCTAAAGAATTAAAATGATATTCTTGTTAGGATTCGAAATATCTTCGAGGTTATTTCTGTATACTCTACTACAATGTTACGTGTATTATCTGACGTAATAATAATTGTTCACTAGTGCAATAGTGTTGTTTATATTTAGGTAGGTACCTACTGAAGTACTGAACGCTTTGCTTTCATTGTATGCAAATCTAACAATGTACCGACACAGCACTGATAACAAATACGCAAAGGTCAAGTAATAATTTATTGATACATTGAATCGGGCTCAACAAACTGGGTAAATTGTGCCGCTTTGACCATTATTCAATCATTTTCATTTCATTATATTGCGCGTATTGCCAAATAAGGATTTAATTTTTTTTCGAAGTGTCACTTTTTATTGTGAATTGTGAAGGCGTCACATATTGGAAATGCCTTGACAAAACATTCCGCCTGTCAGCTGTCACTCTTAAAATAGTAAGAATCGAATCGTGAATGTTATTCGATTTCGTGGCAATGTTGAATCTGCTACAAAATACTCCTTAAATATTTATTTCAGTTATTTAGAACATTACAGAAAAAATCCAATTCGTTCTAAATACAAATCATACTAAATACAAATCATACTAAATACAATACAATAATAAATCATACATGAATAGATAGTTATGTTAGTATAATGATAAAATGAAAAAGTATAGAAAGAAAAATTAAAAGTTAGAAAGTGCTTTCCTAACGGAAGACCCACTGTCGTGAAATAAGTCGACATCCGAGGTGATGCGATTAAGTAACAAGATTGCTCTACCAACAGGCATAACCATTGGCAGGTTGGTTCTGCATATTGGCAGGTAAAACAATCGATGCTGTCTTTGTCGAAGATAGTTATCAGGTACGAACAGACCTACATCCATCAGAATTTCTGAGTTATGTATGCGACCACCAATCACCTGAAAAAAGTGAACACCCAAATGGACGTCCCTCCTCCTCCATAATGACTCGTAGCCTAGCATCCCTAGTAAAAGTCTAACACCAAAAAAGTCCAGATCCTGTCTCGAGTTTACAATGCGACACAATCGGGACATTGGTGCATGCAAGCCATAGTTTGTGCTGTGCTGTTCGAGGAACAGCACTTCATTATTTCGCAACCGGCGGATCGGGACATTGAATGTCACTTGTTCCAGTAACGATGGTACATCAGTTAAGCCATTCAATATGTGTCAGTACGTACAAGTTTCTATATTTATATATTATAAATTAAGTTTAATATACACATTCATCGTAATTAATAATTGAACATTACAATCAAAATTGTTATCTTACGAAATAGAAACTGATATCGCACGAAATCTTTATTTTGTTGTAATGTTTGTATCTTTGTTGTTATGATTTTAAAGATATGTTTGTATTACTTTTTAAGACACTGATTAATTTTTTTTATAACCTCAAGATTTTTCAACATTCAAACTAAATTACGACGGCGTGTTTGTGACAGCGCAATTCTAAGGTTATTAAAATTAGAAATGTTGGTTGGCAGGCGTCAATTCTTCGTGATAATCTGCCAAAAGTTCTTTCCCCGCCCTCCTCACTAAAAATAAGAGAACCCTACATTATTCGTAGTCTTGGTGTAAATTTTCCCACGAATCTTAATATTTTACCGAAATCTTGTTAAAACTTCCACTAACCAATAATTAAATAAGTTTGCACCATTTTTTCCATCTCTTGAGATTTTGTTTAGTAAACTAAACAAATCAGAACCCGCGAACAATGTATTTTGAAAAATGGTGAATTCTCGGGAAGATAAGCGTATTAAATTTTCACATTGAACTGATAACATGGGAGATTTGATAATAATATTTTTCATAAATATTTGCACTTAACAAAATAATGATTATTATGTACGGAGCGGACCTACACCAGATTTTTTCTTCTACTTTCTCGTGCAATCTTGCTTTGAATACTTGAATCTTCTTGTTCCTTTGAAAACGTACCTAAACTTATAATATAAACATGAATAAAATATGAACATAGATTTTGACGTGATAACGTCTAATAAATCGATGAACGCCGGCTGCACACACGAAAAAGCATGACTCATTGTCACGTTCCGCCTGAGCCGAGTGTGCACGCCAGAGCGCGGAACAAGCGATAGAGAGGCACGATCGGTCTTAGCGTTCGGTTTGTGACGCATCTATCTCTCTTCCACTCCATTGGCCGATGCGTCCGAGTAGAAGGGAGATAGCAGCAGCACACAAGCTACAAAGTGAAAGTGAAATTGACGAGTGCAAAAAAATGATAATTTATGGAAAAAATTGTAATGATAATTCAGTAATAATAATTCAATTCAATTCATAAAAGTATGCTATTTTTTATCAATGTTTTCTTATGACGTTATCACGTAACATTATCGTCCGTAAACCGACTTTACAGACAGCCAAAAGTTTTTTTTAAATATGATTATCTGTGCTGGTTTCTTAGTTTGCATCGCGTTAAAGTTAATAATGTTTTCCTTTTTTATAGTGGGCCAGAAAGGCTCCTTCCAGAAGCAAAATCACGTGTGATTTCCGTCACTCGTCGTTTGTTTCCACTTTGTGTCATTAATTCATCAGAATCGCATGTTTACAATAACTCGCATTCTTTAACTGACTCACCGAGTACATAATATTACATACAACAGCCCGCGGTATTCGCACATTGTTATGCCTGTCCGCTGAGAGAGATACACCACATCCGATAGGAATCTCTATTATCTTCCGAGATGACTAACTTGAGATCTAAATATACGAAGGGCATAAGCGCCACGCGTTCCTACGGCACATACGTACGATTTCTTGTAAATTTTGCGAAACGTACAGGTGAAGATATCTATAGCGTGTCTCGCGTTGAGGATCTCCACGTTACGCAAGCTCGTTTGGGCGGGGGCGGGCGTCTCCAGTTCGTAGTCGAGATAATGTGATAAGTTATGTTTTTACAGTAGGCGGGACCCCTCTTTCCGTGTCGATAAATTTATCGACAGAATCGTTACAATTTTTTATTTACTCACTTCGGATAATGTTTTTAAATATAAATCGGAAAAATTCCGCTAGAATATTTACCGATGTTCATAAGATGAAAGACTGTTCGTGTTTGTCCAGTAACTTATCGAAGCTTTTTATTCGAAGAGTTGGCTTTCATTTTGTAAAACTTTATTGTTATTATAAATAAATACGAAAATAAAATTGTACCTGATAATGTATTAATTAACGAAAGTCGTATAGAATCTTTAATAGACTTTAATATTTTAGAACTCCCTTATTTTCATTTGGTATCTAGGTACTGTAAATTCCATTTTATAGTCACAAGTGAATATTATAATAGCATGTCCAAATACGTCGTACATGAATAACAAATCTTGAATTCACCTTGTGGGAATTTTTAAAAGATAATGATATTCAAAACTCAACACGACCAAAAAATCTCTACTATTTATTATTTTGTCAATAATTCATGTTTAAAAAAAGACTAGCTGCCAAAATAACTTTTCAATCTCCGGATTATATTGCAAAAAAATCTCCATATAAACCCAGATGTTTTATTTTTATATCGCTGGAAACCCTTTATCCAAAAAAAATATTTTCTTGAAATATAATATGTTATCTGGATGGATTTGGTTTATTTTTTACACCTTTTACATTTTGTAACGTTTAATTTTCTCTTTTTTTTCAGGTATGCTTTAGTTCAATCATCCGAAAATTCCACCCAATGCGATCTCTTGGTAAAGTTACATATCATAATGAAATATGTAAGTACACGTTTATACAATCATTTTACAGAAAAAACACGATGTTTATAAACATTTTCAAACTATTATTTTGTTTTTGTTATGGTTTTGGTTCCCTTTTTTAATAATAGGTATAAATAATATTTTTCTCACCTTTATTATAGGACGAAAATAACCTATCAAAATAAACTAAAAGCTTTTTCGAGATAATTATTGTATATACTCGTATTAAATTACAATTAAATTTTCATAGAAGCATGCTTATGTCAATGTGTCGTATCAATGTTTGAACATTAAACATGAAATAAAAAGATGGATAGTATCTTTGTTGTTGTATTTATATGTATAATGTATAACGTCTAATAAATCGATGAACGCCGGCTGCACACACAAAAAAGGATGACTCTTTTTCACGTTCCACCTGAGCCGAGTGTGCAAGCGAGAGCGCGGAATAAGCGATAGAGAGGCACGATCGGCCTAAGCGTTCGGTTTGTGACGCATCTATCTCTCTTCCACTCCATCGGCCGATGCGTCCAAGCAGAAGGGAAGACAGCAGCAGCGCACAAGCTACAAAGTTATAGTGAAATTAACGAGTGCAAAGAAATGTTAATTTATGGAAAAAATTGTAATTTTCAATTATCTCCTGCTTTGTATTATACAAAATAATGATAATTCAATTCATAAAAGTATGCTATTTTTCATCAATGTTTTCTTATGACATTATCACGTAAAATTATCGTCCGTAAACCATTGAGGTATAATATATACCTCAATGCCGTAAACCGACTTTACAGACAACCAAAGTTTTTTTTTAGATATTTTCTAATTTTCGTTCGAGTTGTAAAGAATTTCACAAGTAAATAGATGCCGCTTGAAATATCTATCTAAGATATGTTAAAGTATTATGGTTTCTAATTTAGGTGTATTATAAACAAAATGTTAGATTTCGTTGCTGGTTCTATTGTGTTTCTCGCCCGCTAAACGTTTGAAAGCAACCGAAGCGCGCATCGCAAATATTCACCGTTGATTTATTGCCGTTTGGGCGTAAGGCCACTTTTCGGGATTGCGAGGAAAATAAACATCGGCCCGGATTCCGGATATTTCGCTATCTTATGAAAACACCTCTGGCGGTCTAACGCACGGAGAATAAATTCTCTTCCCGTTTTGTTATTCTATGCAGTCATCCTCCAACTTCCCACGAATCACTGCCGAGCGAACCATGACCACGAACCGAGGAATCTATATCTATGTCCGTGACTGTTCGTGATCTGTATTGAATTCTGTGAATACATGGCACCACTATTATCTACTACGAAATTACTATGTGCTGAAAGACACCGAAATGAATTTTCCTTTTTTTTGACAATTATATTCAATTTTTCTTTTTTTCTTAAACGGGAACAATAAATTAATTTTTAGTTGGAAGGAAAACGTTTTTTTTAAAAGCAACTCATCATTTTCAATGTTCATTTGAGTTCAATGATTAGTACAATAATTTTGCATTTGCCCAGATGAAAGGCGCTGATGTTTTAGATACAAAATATCTTCATTCTACATCATAAAAAGTAAGTTTCTCTTATTTAGTATTCTCTATTTGGCAATGAAATGAACAGATATAGTCATGATAACCTGGAGAAATAAAATCACAATCTAGCTAACTAACTAACTAACCATCACGCCATTACGCCGTAGGGGTAGGCAGAGAGGAAAGAATGCCATACCACTCTGTCCTGACAGACTTCCTTTGCTTCCTCTACATTCATACATCTTCTCATGCACGTACGCCGATTATTCCTACTTTTCGCATGACCACTTTCAAGTACTTAACGTACTTGGTCAAGCCATGTCTTTCTCGGCCTTCTGCGGCTTCTACATCCAGGCACACTTGCATTTAAACTTCTTTTAGCCGTTCTTTCATCACTCATTCGCTCCACATGACCAAACCATCGTAAAAGCCCCTTTCTTAATTTTGTCGATAATTAATGCTTATCTCAGCCTTGCACTCTGCTCTAATTTCGACATTTGAACAGCTTTCATACATAGTCTTACCACACATTCGCCTGAGAGATCGCATTTCAACAGCATTCAGTCTACTTTCATCCTTCTTTTTCCAACACCACGCTTCACTACCATACATAAGGGTTGGTACCAAAACTCCGTTGAACTCCGAATCACAATCCATATTCATAATTTTCTGGATTAAAGGGTCGGGTCGGGTCGGTATGTTGTCTCGTTCTGTTTGGATGTCGACTCCCAGCTGGTTGCAGATAGTCCAGAAAGTCGGCGGCCAGGTGGGTAGAGATGCATCACGGATTTTGCTATTCTATTATCATATATTATCTCAACGTGTGCCAGTTTCCTCTTTCTCTTCCCCACCTGACAGCATCTTGGACATCGCAAGTTGCTCAATTTTGGAAGTTCATAATTCTGTGCCTCAAGAGTATACCCGGCGATAGACCAAAATCCATAGATTATTCATTATTATTTCAGTTGTTTGAATCTCAAGAAATCAACGCGTCATTACTTCAACGAGGTCATTAGTGTATCTATTTTAATAACTAACTAACTAACTAACTAACCATCACGCCATTTCCCCGAAGGGGTAGGCAGAGAGAATAGAACGCCACACCACTCTGTCCTGGCATACTTCTCTTGCTTCCTCCACATTCATACATCTTCTCATGCACGCACGTTGATTATTCCGCTTCTTACATGCCCACTTTCAAGCACTTGTTTTACTTGATCATGCCATGTTTTCTCGGCCTTCCTCGACTTCTACATCCAGGCACAGTCGCATCATATATTTTTTTAGCCGTTCTTTCATCATCCATTCGCTCTACTTGACCGAACCAACGTAAAAGACCTTTCTTAATTTTTTCGATAATGCTTATCTCAGTCCTTGCATTCTGCTCTAATTTCAACATTAGTGCACCTATCATAACTATGTAAACTATTTTATTAAGCGTTTGCAATATACTATCATGACTGAAATGTATATTCTACAGTTGAATAGAGGCGATTAATCGTGTTATTGGTACCTTTCGGATGAGAAATTCGCAAAACACCGAGCGGAGTTACGTTAATTCCAGATGATTGGCTTGGAGTAACGGGCCCAGCGCAGTAGCTCAAGCACAGATAACTATCGACGTAGTTAAAAGCGTGCTATTCACGTGCTAACTCTAACGATTTGAGCGATCCCAATGACATAACGTTTAATACCGCGAGCATTGACGATCTGAGCCGAGCGGATCCGAGCGGAGCCGAACTAGGCTATATATCGCGGCCTTATGTCAAATGTCAAATCATCGCGCTTGTCGGATTTTTTATTATTTCGACTGCTTTTCTCAATATTGGCTTGCCGAAAACCGGCTAAATTATAATAAAGATTGAATGAAGATTTGTGCGAATAAGATTTATCTCGGGAAATGGCTCGCGACTAGTATGTGCTCGTTTAATAATCCCGATCGATAACTTTTAACGCGTGTTCCATTGTGATCGCGAAAACGTTAAACATCCATGGGTAAGAAATCGTTATCGCGTCGCTTATTACCGAGTCGGTACTGATCTGTGATCGAGCAACTGGAGTGTTTATAAATTAATGTAGATAGTTGATGTCGATACGAGGTTGATACAAGTATTTATCGAATTTGTCAAAATCGACGGAAATCCATAGATTAGCTAATATTGACTTATGTATGCATGCAGATATTATTTGCATTTGTGATCCTAATGCTGGGCTCCGATCATTAATGTATTTGCATGGCGTGTAGATATAAGCCGATACAAGTCGATACGGAGTCGATTAAAGCATTTATGTTAGAATTTATCCAGGAATTTGGAAGATAAAAAGCATAGAAGCAGAAGAGCACATTTGTCGATGTGATTAGTAAAGATACTGTTGTTTTTATTTTATGGGTAATTCAACTATGTTACTCTCTTTTACTTTAAATTGGAACATCAACGCGTCATTAGTGTAGCTATTTGAATAATCGTTTGCAATATACTATCCATGACTAAAATTTATATTATGAGTTGTTTTAGTGGTTAAGGTATACTATTATCTGATTTATGTTTTTTATTGACATTACTTGGTGGAATTCCACGATTTATTTTAATGTTACTAATAGAAGTTAAATCATCTGAAATACACCAAGTATTTTTATTTAACTTTTATTAGTTATATTAAAATAATGAAACTATTATTAGTTTTAGAATCTTCAATATTAATAAGTCGCCATTACATTGACATTGTCTAAAAATGGTTTGATCACTACGCTAATATACTTTTCCTATGTAACGGAAGACGAATTCATCGACGAATTTCGAAGATAAATACGTGTATCGACTTACATATTTACATGTACTCGTAGATATATTGGTGGTCGGTGTCCAGTAATGGCAATTTAGCCAATCAACTGAAGAACGCTCTCCAACCAACTTACATGTCCATTATCCTATGTATTTAGTATCGACATTTTCAGGGTTTCGCTAGAACACGTCGGCTGGATACTCTATTGTTAGAACGCTAACGTAGCGGAGACCACCAGCGTCAGTGTTTGAAAGTTTGTTTGATGAAGTGCAGTAGGTAGTGAATGCGCACGGATAAATCAAAGGTTTATTTATGCTGTATGCTGTGCGCGTTCGTCCCGAGAGTAGTGATAATACATTAATATCTTATGTTAAAATCAAAAAACAATTTTTTTGGTTCTACGTGATTTTATTATCAAGTTAGTGACAATTGTTTCGCCTTGTAAGGGCATTATCAAACTGTGGCGTTGAAACATTTACATCTTATTTTATACAATATTGGCTTATTAGTTACAGTTTTTAAGAATAGGGAGAGGAACATCTGTGGATTTTTACTAAATTCCTGATTTCAGTTGGTCTTTAATCTCTTTTTGGGTGAATTTCAGAGATTTTATTGGATTTCAGAATTGAGATTGAATGAGAGATTGAATTTCAGAATTTTGGTGAAGATATCATGGAGGTCTACAAAATAAATGCCATATCAATCAATACATTAATATCACCTTAAATTCAGCAAAAAATCACTTTTGATTTATTATAACCGGTCACTAGATTAATTACTAATATTTAAGCTCTTCCCTAAACGCGTCCGTATAAATGCGCAATTAAATTATCAAAATTAGCTGCACTGCTACTTAGGCAGTGCCATATGCACCATTATATGCGGACAAGAGAATTAATTATTGATTATTTTTTTTTATGAAAGAAATCTATGCAATCTTATGATATTTGCACATATTTCAATTTGTAAATACTATTTTCAATAAAGCCTAAGCGGCTTGTGCTTGAAAATAGGAATCGAGTCGTGTCGAAGTGGGGATTCGAACCGACGATCTCTGGACTCAGAGACCGCGACGCTACCCACTGGGCCACCACCCGTTCAAAATATTGCTTTATGAAGGAAATTTCTCGAGTTTACTGTTTCCTTTATATCATTTATAGGTATTTCGCTATACCTCATGTATTGATCCGCTGCGGAGTGATTTCCGCCTTTTAACTCGAATTCCTTGATTTTATCCGAGAAAAACATCTCCCCGCTTTGTATATAGAAAGCACTTAGTTTTGTGAAGTTTTATCTGGAAATTAATCTGCTTTCACCCTGAATTGGTACACGTATACATCCCTTAAAGTAATTGTTTCCCCTCGTTTCGGGGTATAAAATCATTCATTTTACGCTAAAATAAACCTGTTTTTATCGAACTGATTTTTAAGTGGATTAAATGAAAACATTTTTAAAAAATATTTCCCCTTTTTTTATATTTTTTCTTAAATGTATAGTAACCTGTTAAGTATTGTACCATCATATAAATGAATGATTTGAATACGTCCTTATGTATGAAGTACCAATGTGGGCACTTTACGATTTTTGTCTGCACTGTTGTAAGAGGATGGCCATAAACGGCAGCGGACTATGTATAGAACCGCATGATCTTGACCGAGTTATTTTTAATAGATAATGTTTATGTTATGTAAAGAATTCAATGTACTAATAAATCGTGTGTTGAACATAATATATTTACATTTCGCTTAGTCAGTGCACTGGTACTGGTATGAATATCGCAGATGCAAGGAAGTACTAAATGCAAGCTGTGTAATTTATTCCTCACGTGCAGTCGTTATTATTATTTACCGGAAACCGGACGGGCCTTTATTTCCTGTGGTGAGGCATTCAGAGGAGGCGCTGTCACGTGACCGCGGCCGTTTCTCCATACAATCGTAGTCCTTGATTTTCTAGACTTCTAGACACTAGATCAATGATTTTTTTCCACCTTTTTAGATATCGACAAGAAGCGTGTTTGCATCGTCGTATTTTTTAAATGATTTATTTGTAAAAAGAGATTTTAAAAAATAAGACGGTAGGTTCCAACATGTTTTTAATCGATATCTAAAACATGTGAATATGTCATTGCTCTAGTGCTGAATTTTGGGAGAAAATCGAAGACTACTATTGTATGGAGAAATGGCTGTGTTCACGTGACAATGCATTCTCCTAAACATTTTGCTGCATTCGCTGAAGTGATTTGTGCACAGATTCTGTTAGACGATCTGCCTTTTTAATGAGTTATATTAAGGTTTACAAGCAATTAAAAATACCTACATTTACGGCAAGTTCCAAGGCAATAAAATTCATAAAGTCCGCAATTAATGTATACGTCCTTGTTATAATGCTATAAAATATCTATATAGGTATTTCACCAGAAACAATAAAAATTATTGTTCGTTATTAAAAAAGGATCAATGTTTCATAGGGCGCAGTGTTAGAAAACCTTTTTAAGTGCAGCTTACTTTATTAATTCTTACATGAATGCAAGATTTTCAGTCTTACGCTTCAGTGCTAGTCCCCTAAATACTAATTTACTGTACAACCTGTAACGCTGTAACCTAATTACCGTTGTCTTGCTCTAAAAATTAAATGTACGGAACGAAATTATATGAAAAAATATATTGTATGTAAAAAAAACAACAAAAATCGCCTTTTACCACTTTTTACTAGTATTAATAATAATTTGTGAGTATACAATCTCATCTAATAATATTATTACACGCAGGTGCCGTCGCATGTCGTTCTAACCTCTAGTTTTACATTAGTTGTAATACATGATGTGAGACATGGCGTGCTGGCCATAAATGGCACTACCAAATTAACCCAAAATCATGATACCATACGTTGATTCCAATTTATCATAAGCCCTTTTATCTCCCAACATGCTCTGTTACCTGATTATTATATTGGACACGAAAAAATGTAAAGACACAGTTAAATTATTGTTTAATTGCGTTTTGCATGGATGCGGACTTCGCGCATGGTCGCGGAGCGTGTGGAGTAAAGAAAAGCGAAATCAGATTCACGATTCGTGTCCCCCCAGATCTGGCCAACACCGGCTGCCACCAGCCCCCGCCAGCTACTGACCTAGATCTTTAGCTTTGTCTCTTTTATACCCTTCCGTGGAAAATTTGAAATAAGAATCGTGTTCCTATTGTTCTCCCTCTGGTGTTTTTCGCAATCATACGACCAAAGTTTACACTTTCACATTATTTTAGAATGTATTTGTATTTTTATCTTATCGTCAGCTATAGTTGTATTTTAATAGTTGCTAATAGCTGTTTTTTGACATCACGCAAGAGTAAAAACTTTCATTTTGGCAGAACTGATAAATCTAATCCGAGGCCTCTTTTTCTGTAGCCTAACTTGACAAGCAGTTCATATCCGAAAGTTTAATTTTTAATTTTAGGTAGGTACCTACTAATTTTACGGAAGTAAAATTTAAATCGTAAAGTAACGCCTATAAAAACGTTTTTAAAAAATCACCTTTCGTAATAATGTAATTAAATTTTGATTACATGCTAAATTACAATTTGACATCTCAACAGAGACGAGAAATTTGGAAGAGAATATGGATATCTAGGCGTTTACAAGGCTTATGACCTGTCATTGGCTGGGTTAAGTGGCCACTTGATGTATTACAACATTCCCCATTTCACCTAGTATTTGATATCCATATCTGCCATGCTAAATTCATTATTCTGCAAAGAAAATTAATACATTTTTATTTCTTAATTTTCTTAGATTTAGAATTATTATATTTACTTTACTAGTACTTTATTCCGTGTCCTAATTTGGGGTTCCTTTTTGAATACAGAAAATAATCCATTTCGGCTTATCCTAATCCGGGAAACAGGCTTCTTGGAATACTAAGCACCACTAATGAGTAGGTACCTTACATTTGGTATAATTTTTCTTATTTACGTTGTTTAAGCCTCTTTTTGGCGCTTTTATATCACCCTAAAAAAAAGATTGATGTTGTTATCCTTTGTTATTATAATTCCTGTCTGGCGTGGTCAAAATTGAAAATAAATTATAAAATCGCAAAATTATATTGAATGTAAAGCAGCTGTAGGTAATTAATCGTAAAAGATAATATGATCATCTTACGGATTTACTCGGCGGAGCTGATGGATGCGGGCCTGACATGGGAGGAGGCGAAAAAGCTGGCTAGCGATGGATCTCCTGGAGGGATCTAGTTGTCCACATGCTCCACATGGTGAAAGAAGAAGAAGAAGAAGAAGAAAAGATAATATCAACGAATTCGGACGATTTATCTTACTACTAATAAAAAGATATTTAACCTTTTATAAGTAGATAAAGTAGATTTAGCTAATCAATTTCATTAAAACTTTACAGTAGTCAGTAAGCAGATTCAAAGCTAAAATCTTTTTGCAACACGCGGTAATGTCATGTAATTAAGATGACTGTATTTTTAAGTAAGTGTACATACCAGTCCAAGGTATCCACACTTGAAATATTAAAATGAAAATCACATGTAAATAAATATTTCATGTTGACCCCCTACAGGAATCGAATCCGCGATCTCATGCACTACCACTATGCTACGAGGCGGCTGATATTCTTACCTTCATGAAATAAAGTTATCAATATACACAGCACTTGTACCGATGTTTCTATGCAGTGCCCTATGCACCATTGGATGCGGATAAGGGAGAGTAGTAGTAGAGTATTAGAAATACAGATATCGTACGAACGAATTAAAAATAACAAATTTTAACAAGTTTACAAAACACATTGTCTTTGTATAAACAAACATTTATCTCTTGGAGATAATTTTTGGGTCTTATTCAAATATTTTCGAGTAATTGTACATACGCATTTATTATTGAAACGTCGAATTTTCGTGTCCTAAATACATGCTTATGATTAATTAAGTTTACTGATGTGTGTGTGGGAAAATCTAATTATACGGTTTGTATAATCTGCCGTAATTATGTTTTCAGTGGGAGTTATATTTCTGGAATAAATTATCGTGCTTTCATTTTCTAATATGTAGCAAAATCAATCAGCATTAACAAATACAGCGTGATATCTTCCATTAGTTATGGTTCAATAATGAGTTTCCATATTATAATTATAGTGCCCTGTATAATAATAATTAAAGTACACACTTGTGATTCCCATGATTAACTAATTAACTCAAATAATCCAAAATCCATAATTTTATATAATATTAAGTATTATATTTATCCGATATGTTGATTTCAATACACCAATTGAGGTTTTTTGAGAATTACTTATCAAATAGAAAAATATGTGTAAAAATATCTGATCAACTAAGTGAGATTAAATTTGTAACTACTGGCGTACCTCAGGGTTCAATATTAGGACTTACATTGTGTATTTTGTATGTACTACTACTACTACTACTACTTTCCCTTATCCGCACCAGATGGTGCATAGGGCACTGCATTGGTACACCAAGTGCAGTGTATCTTGATCATTTTATTACATGAAGGTAATGAGGGATTTTGTATGAAACTAATATTAATTGGTTATTTGTAAATTCCAAACATTTTGTCTACACTGATGACACCACACTAGTGATGTCTCATCGAGACTTAAGAAGAATCATTATTACAGGATGATTTTATATCATTACTAAGATGGTCGCACGATGTAGGGTTGATTCTTAATGCTAAGAAGACTAAATTATATTATTTATTGAGTTGGCATTAACGTTGTGGAATAACATGTTTAAATTAATTAAATAAAACATTTTTTTATTTGGACCACTTGAATTTATTTAAGCACTACTATAGTTTCGGAAAACAGAACGTGTAGTAATAAAGGAGTTTATTAACTACACCTGATGATGGAAAGTTCTGTTTTCCGAAACTATAGTAGTGCTTAAATAAATTCAAGTGGTCTAAATAACAAAGTGTTTTATTTAATTAATTTAAGACTAAATTAATTCATATAAGATCGCCAAATGTAAACTTGTTATACCGATACAGTGTCCTATGCACCATTGGGTGCGGATAAGGAAAAGTAGTAGTAGTAGTAGCAATTGATTTTAAATTTTGACAAACATCAGTATACCTATCATTATTATAATTTCGCATATTTTTTTCTTCTTAAAATGTCACACAGCAAATTACGCTTAATTTTATTGTTTTTTTTTAAATAATCTTTGTGCTGTATCATTGTAATCGGTATAAATAAAAAAGCACAATAATATATTAATATGATCGCGCCTCTTTATTTGTTGGATGGCCATTGATAAGAATATAATAAATAAAAAATATATTATTCTGTTTTTTAGTGTAATTTTCCGTTCATATCGGTGTTCTACTAAAACGATTAATATTTTACCCTCACATAAACTATTTAATGTCGATAAACGGACATTTCAAAGCCACAAAACACTTTGAAAATATCGCTTTTTTACTCTATGAAAGTAATTAAAGAGTACTTTTTTAACCTTAAGTACGTACTAAAATAGTTTTTACCGTAATTCGTTTTCATTATTTCATATTTATTTCAAATTATAGTAAAACTCTTGTCGTATATTTTTTATGTTAGACTTTTACTGCTGTTTTTTAGTAACTGACATAAATTTTAGTGTTACTCCGAAGACACGAAAGGGGAGATATTTTGGGGCGCGTCTAACAATAAGTATGTACTTCCTTAATTAATTAAGTTCTGTGTAGTTTGATTTTTGTTTATATAAATACTAATGTTTGTGTTCAGCTTTCTGTTTATTTTAACAAAATGTCAGTGTAAGATTTATCATCTGTTTTACTTGTAAGAGATCTGTTTTAACATAGATATTTCCAAGAGTTTTTATTACTGCAGAATGTTTTAACAAAAGAGAAGTAGGTGAGTTTCAACTAAATGTTCTAATCGTATATTCTGTTTTAGCCCTACCAAGTTGTGTTCCTGGTCTTATTTTAAGATTCTAGTAATGTACTTTCTGGTTTTACAGATTTTCCATGGACCCCGAATAAAATTGTTATTTCTTATTCTAATTACTTGTACATTATACTTTTGTCTGCATTTTATATGCCTTCTTTAGAATTCTTCGTAATACATCTTTGTAATTGCGAAGGTTTTTTTTCTAATTTATAACTGTTTATATACTAACCCATATTAACTAGCATTCTCAAATATATTTTTTTTATATTTTTGTTTCGATGATAAATCATGCTGACTTCGCATTGCATTCACAGCCCCTTTTGCTTGACAAAAGATTCCTTTATAAATATTCTTACAGTTGACTATTAAAAGAAAGGGATTTTGTGCCGGTATTGTACTTATATAGTGGTTTCTTTCTGCTAGTTTTATGAGTGAGAGCGGTAAATTTCAATTTGAACCGAGCTTAAAAGCTCGTTAAACTTGGGATTAATTAATGCGGTACGATGTCCCTGTGTACGCTGAGAAAAATGAATGTGTAATTATGTTATTAATAATAATTTAATCAAAATGCTGTTAATTAACTGTAATTTTTAGATAAAATATTGTTCTGAGTTGAAGAAAAATCATTAATTTGATGTCAATTATTTACCAAGGCGCCAAATGATTCATCTACAAATCCACATAATTAAAAATAACTTTATGTACCTACTTACATTTTGAATTATTCATTCGTATTTTTTTTTCTTTTATTGGTACTTATATTATTCACTGAAAACCAGCAATTTTGGTTAATAGAATATTTATTATTATGCAATAGTTTTATTTAAATTTTTATTGTATACCTACGCGTTACTACATAGCACGGCACTGAACATGAATGAATTATTAGGAATTACGGATTTGTTTTTCCCAAAGCTACTACTGAGCATTCCCTTGTCCTTTCTCCACTGCCTTGATTCGTGTTGTTGGATGACAATCTTTAAAATGTACAAAGAGAACCCTTTACGTTTTTTATAGTAAAATTCCTAAATCCAATTGAACCCGGCTTCGCTGGTTTTCCGCTCTAGTGACATGGGACCTAATCCGCGTGACAAAGAACTATCTCAACTTTTTTATGTTTACTTCTATTTATCTCAAGATTTTAAACCTTTTTAAAAATGTATTCATTCCGCTCAGAATTTTTTTATCATTGTGTTATTTTAATGATCTATCTACGAATAGATCATTAACGCTTTGCGCGCAGTACTATAACAGGGCGTTACACTAAAAAGACTTGTTTCTTTAAGATGGCCTTCTTGAAGATTCTAGATATCCGTATTCCCTTCCAAACTTCTCGTCTCTGTTGAGATGTCAAATTGTAATTGTTAGCCCGTAATGGGTGAAATCCAGTTTTTGTCTACAAGTATTTGGACACACTCAAAATGTTGTTTATAAAATGGGGTAAAATGTAAAATCAGTCTCTTTAAAGACATGTTCAGAGTATGTTCATGCTTATGAACAATTAAGAATTTCTGGAATATTTGTGGAAAAAGTTGAATGTTTTTATTCTCAAATCAACTGTAAAATCTGTCATCTTAACATATATGCATTACTTTGTCTTACTATTGTGATTTTTAAAAACGTATTTTGAGTATTTTTTTCTTTTCCTTTAATTAGTCATTTGTTGTTGTTATTTTTTGTCCCCTTTGTAAATAACTTCATGTAAATATGTGCTCAAATAAGACTATGTCTGTAAATAAACGAATTCACTAATGATACGTTAAGCCGAATGTAAAAAGAGTAACGAGTTACATTTGTTCCTAATTTGTCCTAAATGCGACCCAGATGTGAATTAAGTCCCAAAATGTTTAGTGCTTTGCCTTTGCCTAGATTTAGCGAAACAGTTTAGGGGTAACGAAAATTAATGAAATAGCTGGTTTGTATCGGAGCGAAACGAAACGTTTTACGATGGCCATTAATATTCTGCGGGAAAGTTGTCATTCTGTGGACCTAAACTAAATACAAATGACATAAGCGCCACGCATGCTTACGGCACTTACGTACGATTACTTGTAAATTCTATAAAACGTTTCGCAATTGATGCTAACCCGGCTTTTTCATTCGGTTTACTTCGACAGCAAGTTTCATTCATGAAACTAATCGTATTAACATGCTCTAGATGCGCATGCAAACATGCTTGTCGGCAACTACTGTAAGATGTTTTACTAAACATGCGTGTAACCCTGACCTGGTAAGCCGTGAGACAAATCAATCTGAAATCTCATATTAATTTATTTTACGATTAAAATTAACCTACTTATGACTCACCGTAAGGCCAGCGTTAGAAATTAAGGTGTTTCCAAAATGATATTCCGGATTTGTTGACAGCCACAAAGTTTTGAAAAAAAATATCACATATACTTCAGACTATTTTCTAGGGAAATAGCGTTACCAATTTTCGAAAAAAGTTGTGAATTCTATGGAGAGAGAAATAACGGGAAGCCCTCATTTTTGGTATGTTTTTTTAAATTACGGGTTTATGCAGTGAATCTTTATGAAGGCAAGATGATCAGTCAGTCTTATGTTCCCAGGCCAAGGCATCATATAAGAAATATTTTAATGTAAAAAATCATATTAACACAACTTAAAAAACACTTTCTTCTATCTTTAAATGAGTTTTTTCCCCCCTAGTGAATACTTCGATGGGCAAAGCCCATGATGAGGTATCTACAGAATAATATTTTGAACAAGTGTTGAGAGATATACAATTTAATAAATAAGTGTAAATTGATAATATGTAGATACATAAAATAAGTACATTATAAATATAGCAAAAATTTATCTGGCGCCTTTCACATTTTTCAGAGACGTAGTAAGTTTCACGTCGGCATTGCTGTTAGAACATTTTTTGTAAATTGAAAAGGTTTTCCCCTAATAGTATTGCCTAGTACTATAATACTATAATAGAAGCATTCTCATGTCTGTCGCCTAGTGCAAGTGGAACTGTTGACCTTATCGAATGACTCGTGGAATCACGACACTGGGGTCAGTAGCCGTTACATAATGGCTGTATAGCGTGCCGAAGCGATGTGCATTCTACTGATTGATAAAGAATAGGTACGTCACTGGTTATAAAAATATAATCATTTTTCACAACCGGGGACCATATGCTGGACTAAAAGTCGCATGAGACACTTCGGGATGGCGACTGATCTATGGTATAAATTAACTCGCCATTCCGAAGTGTCGCATGCGACATATAATTTATTTAGTAGAATTGACACTGTCCACAAAGAATACGAAATTAAAACAGCATTTTAATAACAATTCGTGCAATTTTACTTAATCTACGGTTACTTATGAAAACTTTTGCCAGAAGGAAAAAAAAAAAAAAATACAAATAAATAAGGTAATGAACTATTTTCCTTATCCGCATCTATGGTGCATTGGTTGCACTTGCACCAAATGCAGTGATTCTTGATCATTTGTTACATTCACTTGACTTGTTCTACATGAATTACGTTCAATGTAACAACGACTTATTAATCATTTACAAAATAATAATTTCAGCTAAAATTAATAACATTAAACCGAAATAAGAGGGACTGGTAAATGAGGAAAGTAACCGGTGATAAAGTATGGCATCAGGTTTTCGGCGTCCTGGGCGTTGACAATCCGTCGGCAGTTTGCGTCAGATCTGCGGGACGCGACTTGACTTGGAGGATGCACAGGAACTGGCGAACGATCGCTTGGCTTGGAAGCAGTTTGTGGAATCCCATATGGTATGATGATGATGATGATGATAAAGTATGAATAAAAATAAAAAATCTTAAGATGCAATTTACGGTAATAAGTAAAAATAATTTTATAAACAACATTTTGAGTGTGTCCAAATACTTGTAGACAAAAACTGGATTTCACCCATTACGGGCTAATAATTACAACTTGACATCTCAACAGAGACGAGAAACTTGGAAGGGAATATGGATCCCAGCCAATGACAGGTCATAAGCCCTGTAAACGCCTAGATATCCATATTCCCTTCCAAGTTTCTCGTCTCTGTTGAGATGTCAAGTTGTAAAAATAATTTTGATTAAATGTTAAACTTTTTAAATATTTTATGTTACTCGCTTGGTTTGTCCGGTTGTAGGTATCACATGGTTTATTTTTGCACCTGTTTTCAAATATGATGTATATTAAATCAATTAAATTATTTCTACCCTCCTCCATTGCCCCACAGATAATTTCGTTAACAAACCATTCCAATTGAACTCCAATAAATAAACTTCTTGGAATAGTATTTGTACCGGATATTGATAAAAAGCTCGAGATGTGTACACCGGATATTAAGAAAAGCTTTCGTGTACAATAATAACAAACATGAAGAGATTACGATAACATACACCACATCAAAATATTTTTGTTTATCTACATACAAGCTGGGAACTTTATTTTCTTTAAGACTTATGTCAATAAACCAAATTAGATGTAGGTATCTAGGAACTACAGCGTTGTGGTTTGGATAATATCCATCCTTAGATAATATTAAAATGGTGTAAAGGGCACTGCATTGGCACACGAAGTGCAGTGAATATCAAAAGTTTCTTACTTAAAGGCAGGACGGTCAATCTTCCGCTTCAGTACAGGGTACTGGGTATAACAAATGGGCGGCCTCCGTAGCGTAATGGCTATGACGCTGAACTCACGATACGGAGGTTCCGGGTTCGATTCCCGGTGAGAACTCAAAAAATCAAAAGTGATTTTTCTCAAGCCTGGGTGTTTTTGTGACGTTGTTCCCCTCTGTAAATTGGGCCATCTGGCCTGTTGAGGTGGTTAAAAAAAATATATTTAAAAAATATATAAAAAATTCTTGTGTGGAAACAAAACATAATATAATAGGTTTATTCGTAAAAAATCGCATTCCCTTTTTTCGAACACTATTACAAATAAATGATTACAAATTACGCACATCAGTCTTCGTGTACCTACTACCTATTGTAATTTTCTTCGCTCTTGGAATATTTTGTTTTCGAACCTAAACCTTAATGTTAGGATCACAAGACCTTAAAAGGTTCCCTGATCCCTTTCAGAGCGCCCAAAAAGTTTCTCCGTGTAACAGACAGCTGACCCTTAAAGGTTATTGATTCCCCAAAGTGGATCCAATAAGGAACCCAATTTGTCTTTTTTTCCTCATCTAAAATGGCGGCACACTTTTCCAATGGCCCAGTTGAAATAAAATAGACACCTCAAAAATTGTATCCTGAGATAAATTTTCTTCCGGAACGCTAACAGAATTTTAATGCATTATTTTAATGGATGCGGATGGCGACCGGTGGCAGTGTGTAAAAGTGGCGCTAAGCATAAAATATTTTACTGACCTTATTATTGATTTACTGTAAACAATAATTAGAGAAATCGTGTTTTTTTTTTAAGTTTTTCGAATTACTTACTACGTATTTGAATAGGGTTCTTCCCGATTGCATGAATATCCTTGAAAACGTTATAAAAATATTAAAAGTATATTTTTACAATTTCAACGATATAAAACACAATGATCAAAAATTTGGTTTTCATTTATAAATTTATGTTTTTAAAAACACGAAAATACGAATGATTTTTAACGCCCGTTATTGGCTAATGACGTCATACCCGTCGACCGTGAAAGGCGTGAAATTAGTGAGCGCCTATATTGCTGTGACGTCACACCGCATGCGCGCCAAATGGAGGATTTTGCGAGCGATTTGAAAAAGCGCTATTTCAAACCGCGCTAGAAAATGCATATGACATCGTAAAATTTAAAAAAAAAATCCCTAGATATTGTAATTATTCAATCAACTTCTTGAAATAAAAAATCGGGAAGAACCCAATTGAGACCTTGTTGGACTGTGTGATCTAAACACCTCAAAATATTGAATATAAAAACATTATTTTTATTGTTTTTCGAGTATCAACTAGAAAAAACAGTAAAATATACATGGGGCACCCTTCCCAGTGAAGATGAGGTTGCGTGAAAAATTATTTTGACCGAATATGCTTTGTGAAATGTAGAAGCATGGTGGATATAGAGAGAGGGGTAAGTTGGGCGCACACTGCGGCCACGGGGGACACGTCCGCCCGAATTACGAATAGCCACAACAGCCAACTTGGGAACTGCTAACCACATATCCAGGAGGCAAATTGCCCCCCCGTACAAGTGTCGGGGTATTTAATCGGAGTATTTAATCCCCTATTTCACGCTACTTTGTGTTTATTTCGAATCCAGCTCAATGTTTGTATCGAGTGTCATTTTAATTCATTGTGCTCTAGTTTGTCTGCCTCGTGGTGTAGTGTTTAGCGCGTTGGGCAACCATGCATGACGTCGCGGTCGCGGGTTCGATTCCCGTAGAGGGTCAACACGAAATATTTAATTACATGTTTTATTTTATTTTTATTTTGGACTCATACTGTTACAATAAAAATTCATCAAAATGAAACCAATTATCTTTTGTACGTGTAAGGAAGGGTGAGGGTGTGTGTGTCAGGGTGAGTGGACGTGTGATAATAATATGAATATTTCTTGGATGATACCCTGGACTGGTACTGAAGCGTAAAATTTAACATCTTACCTTCTTACTTGTCGTCTCCTGCGTTTAAATATTCAGATTTCCCAACACATACACCACACTCCACACATATACCACAACACAACATACACATGACATAACATAACCACTGTGTATACTATTGTTTGCTCACTTCACGTCTTCAGAAATTTGTCTTGTACATTGTGTTGTCCACGTAATTGGTGTTATGTTGTATATATTACCTCAAATTAAAAATTGTTAGTTCATTGTACATCAAACATAGCACTGTGTGCACAACATTAAAATATAAATAAATAAACGTAATAAAATGATCAAGATGCACTGCTTTAAGTGTTCCAATTCAGTGTCCTTTGCACCACTAGATGTGGATAAGGGAAAGTAGTAAAAGTGTGCTTGTAACACAATCGGATTGGGTCACTCGTTTTCTGCATAACATTTCATACTTCATCTCCCTACGTGAAGCTTATGGAATCCATAGACTGCCTCCAAACCAGGGGATAGCCAGTCAGTTTCCATTTGTTTTTTTATACATTCTACAAATTTTAGATGAAACTAATCTAACGTATAAAATAATGAAAAACTAACAATTTTTTTGTGTGATTATACGTAATATTTTTAAAATGTATTCATGTAAATATGCCTCACCGGAACCTATCGAAACCTACAGGTAATATTAATACAAATGCATCACAGTATGTTTTGATCAAAATTTTACCGATCGGCATAATGAAAAATATATATTTTATGAATATTCATTATGCTTAGTATTTTATCATAATATTTAGTAGATACCCTCCGTATTTGGTTTAGGTTTCTAAATAAATAGTACGTGCCTTTTATGGTGAACGTTTGAAAATTGCGTACATGCCTAAATTATTATCAATTCAAGTTTTGTTTTCTATATCGTGCTTAGAAATATAATATCGGTGTTTGGAAATGAATCAAGGGAATTCAAAGGCAAGCATCCATCACATCGCTCGTCTCTAAAATTAAGAAATCAATGTTTCGTGAAAGCCCATTACAAATCCTTAGTATCCCAGAACAACCTTTTTTTAATTCGAATTATTAAAACACGTGCCGGCTTACCGCAGGGTACGTCACCCAGGCTACACTCCTCTCGATCCTGCGCCATCCCAGCAAACCATCTCTTGCGCAATCTAAGTTATCTATAATCAATAAATATAGGTTATCAATAATTGATAACGCGTTTACGAAGTCTCGCGAAGTATAGCGTGACGTCATAAACACAGGATCATTCATTACACATTTAACACATACAGAATTACGCCACTAAGAGATGTCTTCCTCTATTATTTCGACCTCATATACCTCAATCTTCTTTCAAAGTTCGCTGTCTGATGCTCAAAAAATGTTAGAATAATGTTTGTATGTACTACATAGTATATGAATTTGAATAAAATCGACATAATTATTTTATCGACAAAGAGGCGCGAAATGAGATTTGCATATCAATACAATATCAATTTTTGGAGTACCTACGCTCAATTATATTTTTGCAAACTAAACATTTTCCCTCGAAAAGTTAGTTTTATACAACTGTTATGTCGATAAAGAGATCGTGCCTGACCGTGCAACTGAAATGTTTTTCTGCCTTTGGCATTACAAATAACAAATAACTAACGGTTGGCAGTTGGCACGATACACCACCCCCGCTGGGAAGACACGTGCTGGGCGCGATATGCGAGGGGTGTACGAGCAAAGGCAGCCTTCTACCACCGCAGTGAATTAGAGAAAATCGAGAAAATTATAACCCTTAACCTGGTCAAAAATCACCCTAGTGTAATCATGTAATATACTCGCATTTCTCATCTTAACTCAGGTCAGCTACCTACTGACTACTTAGTTATGAGAAATATATTACACTAAGGTGATTTTTACACCCGATACCAGTTAAGGGTTAAATCTTCATTAATTGAGTTAGCACTTGTTTTTTTCTATTTATGAAATTTAAACCAGATTTCAGGTTCTATTATTTGTACAGCTTTTTCGTCAAGGAAGTTAAGTTCTTCACGAGCAATTCAGCCATCTGAAATAAGTGCTTAGTAATAATTATTATCATATTATTATCTTGCAATAAGTCATTCTGTGTCACTTATCAGAACGTCGAATAATTTGACTGCTGCAAGGGAGAGAGCAGTAAATCAAATAGACAGAATTGTGAAAGCTATTTTTTCTTCTTATTCTTCGGTCAGTCGGGTCAGGATCCAAAAGTTATAAGGCCGAATAAGTAATATTTAGGTTTGTTTTCTATTATATTTTAATTTTAAAAGTATTTTCGGAGGTAGATAAATTATTGGTGTCTTTGCTTCTGTATCCACCAAGTCCACTTTAAGAGGATTACGAGATTCAGCCGTGAATGGGTTTAATGAAAACATTGTTCTTGCAGAGAGTGGAGATGGGCGATTCTGGATTCTGGGTGGCGCCACACGGATTGCGAAAATTCCCAAAACAGATTATATCTCGGCTTTGTTAATTTATTTTCGTATTGGATATCGGATTATTTTGGTACTTTGGGGTGTGTTAAATTCGTGCCATGAAACTGTAAAATAATATAAAAATGAAATGTAACGATTTTTAAACTTTTATCATTCCATGCTTCAAAGTTTCCAGATATTTTTTATTTCAGCTTATATAGTAATTATCCATATCTATCCTCAAAATTAATAGATAGATTCAATTATAATTCATTATTGGCCCCCAATATTTAACAAAATCTGCATTCTTGCATACCTTAAAAGAATCTACCTGTTTTCGTTCTCCGGAAATAAACCAAGTATCCTTAAACCGTATCAATAAACCTACCATTCTTTTAGTTTATAACTTCTTACCTTAAAAAAACAAAGGAAATAACCAAAGAACTAAGAATATTTGGTTCTATTATATATTCTTATCCAAAGAAGATAATAATTGAGTTTTGTTTTTGTAACAATTCTAACAGAAAGATAATAAAACGCACTTAAAAACAACCCAGATAGTAAAAACGTAGCTTGCTTTATTATTACGATGTGAACTGTCAATTAAAATGGCTCCCACATTTTAAATTTCAAGTAGTAGGTATCTGCTTTTAAAGTATCATATAAACATCGCTCTTCAATACCGACTTATCAAATAAAAATGCTGTCGATTTAAGATAACCACAAGAATGTCAAATGCCATTCGTAGATTGTGCTCACTGGCGCCAAGAACTGACAGATAATCTGTGTTATGTACTCGTAGCGTAACGGTAATGGCTTCCGACTTGTCACACGATATAAATTTTATATCTTCATCATATCGATGTGATGCCCTGACGATTTTAAGTTGTATTGCATGAGCGAATTCGAAGATTGGCAGCTGTATCATAATTACAAATGAACTGTGTATTAGCTAATCTCATAGCAGTCATCCGTAGATTATAAACAATAGTCAAACGTATTGAGTCATTTCCAATTCGATTTTTAAGTAATTTTATAACCACGGTAACAATTATAACGGTTTTATTTATTTATTTATTTATTATTACAATAACGTCATAAAGCCTTTTACATGTTTATACAAGAAAAATATAAACAATAAAAGAACAATCCATGTTAGAGAAAACAATAGTTACAGTTTTTTATACATTTAAACATATTAATAATAAAAGTTTATTTAAAATAATAACCAAAATCAAAGAGGACCACAATAATACATTATTCTGTTAACAATATAATTTTGCTGTGTTTCAGTCCGAATATTGTTACAGTGATATGGTAGAGGTGATTGGTAGTTAATTAAAAATAAAAGTTCAGGGGAGTACAGTAAATGTGCTCAATAAAAATAAAAATAAAAAAAATAAAATAAAAATAAAAATAAAAATACATGTTTATAGTAAAGGAAATAGTAATAATTTACATTAACATAGATAGAACTATACATAATCGTACGTTTATGTTCTTAATTTATGGAGCAAAGCATGTCAAATGGAACTTTTTTTTAGCAATTTAAAATAGTCAGCCACTAAATTGATTATTTTAATGTTTTATTTTCTACTTTAATTTTACGTTCAAAGTCTTTTAAAATTTTTATACATATTATGTATATTATGATAGATCCTACTTTACTTGTCTCAGTTCTATGACCCAGCCACAACCAGGTTCTGTTTCATTGTTTAATTCCATCATTAATTTATTCTATAATCCTAAAAATTAGCATCCTAATATAAACATTTTCGTCTCATAATATCCGTTTTGCTAAGCTGTTCTCCTGATGAATCGCTCCGGTAGTCTTTTGATGGACGAGTTTTACGGCTTTTGTGTTTGTTTACAATACCAACACCTCGTACTAAATACACTCGTCTGAATCACCAAACGATTTATTAATTGCGGTTAGCGTTATGAATGAAAAATTCATCTTCACTAGTTCGTGATTCCTAATATCTAATCATTCATTCAAAAAGAATTGCAGTAATTACGATTACGAATGAATGACTTAAAATTTTTCAAAAACTGCTCGTAGTTGAACGACGAATTATTCGGCGTCAATAATAATATCAGGACGCAGTATTATTTGTTTATTCGACGAAGAATTGTTTATCTAAAATTTGAATTGCAATCCTTTTTGAATGAATTGTTCGAAATTGCGAACTTTTTTTTTCTCGTTTCACTTTTTGATGACATCATGATTTTGAATTTATATCAGTATGTTTGTTATATTTCATTAATATTGTATTGGCAACCAAACCCACCAAATAGTTAAGTGAGAATAATCTGGTTTGTGTTTTGCTTAAACTGTTAAGAAGTGGGTTGATAGTGACCATAATTTATTATAAATACGCAATAAGATCGTGGGTCATATGACTAGAAAATAAATTATGCAAAGAAGTTAGCAGGATTTAAATAGAATAAATTAGAAATCCTGCGTAGATATTTTTATTATATAATTATGTACATAAAAAAAAATGATTATTTCGAATATTCACCTCTATCGTTCATGTTTTGCTATTGGTTTGGCTGATTAAAAAGTGATTGATTTTAATCTGTATTAAAATACATTTTATTATCTTGCGATAAAACTTAAATGATGTTTTTTTTAATTTAACATTCATTACATAATGTTCAGACCACATCAATGCTTTATTTCTTCTAAGCACATGATATTATATCAGAGAAACCACGATGCTGCCGATGGTATTTATGGTTTTAGTTCAGTGAGCTTGGGGGGGGTTACGCCAAAAAATGGGTGTAAAAATAAAAATAAATTTAGTCACAGCTATTTATTAAATATGTAGAATAATTTTGAATTTATGCGTTATGAATAATTTGAAATAATAATCAATAAAAAAACTTTAAAATGACGAAAATATGAGCCATTAAGTAGCTTTTGAAAATCCTTGCTGATGTTGTACATATTACATTAACCCCTAAACTAAAACCATATATCACTGGCAGCAATATAGTGGTTTCTCTATAACACCATTTTTCCGTAAATCCTATTCCACGTGCTTTTGTGGCATCGTGTATTGAAAGTTGAAAGTGGATAGTATCGCACGCTCACTCACCACCCACTACGTTTATCCAATCGTACTAACATTTTTCGTCCAGTCGAGTTTTCGAAATGTTGTTGAAAAACTTCCCAAGTGGAATGATAGTGCCAGTATGATAAATGGCTTTAAATATCGGCTTGACAGCGGTTATCAGAGCTAATACGGAACACAGTGATATGGGACCATAAAACATTTATTATAACTAGCAGATAACAGTCGGCTTCGCCGACTGTTAAATGCTAGCCCTGCGGGGCTTTTCGGCGCTTCCGCGCCTCGATTTTTGGTTGTTCCACCTTTAGTTGATTGGCTAAGGCTGAGTTCTAATTCTAAGGTTTGAGAATGCATTTCATCACCTCTGATTATCACCAAAATATTGTAAATCCCATTTTAAAACGCCGCCGCCGCTAAACTTAGTCAGAGGTTTGTTCCCCTTTTATGTTTGTAACAGTTATGACATCTCGACTCAAAATTTTAATGCATTGAAAAACAGTCAAAATGGAGATAATATGATGATAATCCAATATTTTATGTTGTTGGATTAGTATCACATTATAAAAACATAATAAAACTCGATTATAAGTAAAAATAACTAAATGTCTTAAAACATTTTTGCCGGGTTGGATTTTTACAGTATTTGATAAGTAGTCCGGTAAAATTAGTTTTCTCTATCCCACCCTCCTTGTAAAACGTATTTAAAAATGGCGTCGTATTTGATCGTTTGACAACTCAACTCAAATTTTTATTGGGTTGAAAATAGCTTAAAATGGAAATGTTACAATGTTAATCCAATTTTTTGTATTGTATTGGATTGGTATCATATTAAAAAAACATAATAAAACTCGATTCTAGCTTGCAAAAGGAAACATATTGAAATCATTGACAACACCGCTGCACTGTTGCCGGACGAAAGTGCTGACCAGCTAATCGGAGGATAGATTTGTCATTATTTTCTGGGGTTAATTGGGTTCGTTGTAAATATCGTTTAAATCTGGTAGCAAATTACAACCGACATTTAGTTATCCGGGTTTTAAACGGAGGTGATGAAACACCTCCTAAAACTCCCAACCATTGATTAATTACTACATGTATTAATTAATCAAATATGGCATGATTGTAAGTAGGTACCTACTCTTAAGAACCGATGGAGATTATTTTTTCCGCAGACAACACCGAGATTTATTTTTTCGGCAGGTATCACTGATGTACACTACTATCATTTTTACGCTATTAATATTATAGATAAGCTGCCTCCCATAAATAATAAAGTCTGAAATAAATTTTATTTTACAGTACCTATCTGCATCCAGATTTTCTTAAAGATTAAACACAGTTAATTAATAAACACTTGAAATTAATTTAGATTAAAATGAAATCAGATCGTTTTCTCTCTTTAGACTCTCGTCCAAATTAATGTTTTTTGGTTGTATGCCTTTATTTTACAAATCAACACGTAATCAATGATTGAATTTAAAACTACCTTGCAAGTATGTGTGAAAGAGGTGGTTTTTAGTTCAAATCATTGATTTTGGGTTTTGAAAATTATTTTTACCTACACCTTCTCACAATACTGCCATTTAACATAGTTTTTGTAGTTTGTCTCATTTTATCTCATACTGGCTCTCTCTAACTCATGTTCATTGTTTGGTTTTTCAAGATTTCTTATATAAAATTGTTTTTGCCTTGTGCAATATAATAAAACTTATCCCTCCAGTTCCCCATTACCTACTTTGTCACAATACTGCCATTCAACACATGTTTTTGTATTTCGTCTCTTCTTTCTCTCATATTGTCTTTTTCCAACTCATGTGTTTAGTATCTAAATTTATTTAGTAAAAACTGCTATTTATACTTTTGTCTTGTACAACATGTTACCAGTCTGAAGATGCCCGTTACAGGGTGAAAGCGCTAACTGGTCAAAATAAATAAAAGTGGAAGTGTACCAAGTATTTTTTATTTAATTTTAATTAGTTATATATTTATAATGTAATCATGGAATTCCACCAAGTCATGTCAATAAAAAATGTAAATCAAATTATTTTTTAAATCATCCTACCTATCTCTCTTATTAATAATCCAATTTAAAAATGCATAGTAAATTTACATTAAATTTTGGGCTACGACCCTCTATTTTCTAAAACGTATCGCATTTACGGTATGCTAAGCAGCAGTGGCGGTGCGTGGTGTCCTCACGACTCACGAGCCAGTAATTGTGCTAAGTGGTAAACACACTGATTACATATTACATTGTCACTACACCAGTTGAGTGTGAACGTGAAACAATACATACCACACATACGCCTAGTCTTCAATCGTAAACGAGCTGCGTACTGTGCGTTGTAATTATGAGATTCTTAACTCCTACGAACAAATACTACTGCATCTTTCGAACAAGAATTCACTAGAAGGGGCGTTTCCATACAAATATTCTAAAAATATACGCTTTCTAAGGTGTAGTTTCATTACACCCCTTATTTTCAAATTCCACCGTCTAAATTCTAAATACTCCATACTCCAATACACGAAACGTGTGACGTAGATGTCTAGCGATGGCGTAAACGCCTAGAAAACTGTTTATATTTTCATTGGAATATTTAATTCCAAAAATTTTCAATATGTTGCCCAATGAAATTAAATCATGTATTAACGTGAATAAAATTATTCTGAGATTGGTTGGAAGACAGAACTACTTTATATTGATTCACCATAATTTGATGTAATGGTTTTAGCAATGTATATATTTCTCGTATCTCTATCTTTTTTTGTATTTTGTAAAAATTTTTAATATTTGTAAATTGAGTAATTTTTCTGTAACTTTATGTTGTATATATTTCTATGATAAGTTTATAATTTCTGTTGATGGCACCCGATGACAAACTGCGAAAATTGCGGTTTATCGGGACGGCATTATTTTAAAGTTATGATTATTTCTTAATAAAGACTCTTTTTTTTAAATTTGCAACAAAATGACTGATTCAAAATGGGGTGAAACTTAAGGTAATATATGCCTAGGAAGATTATCGCCGTAAGAACTCATTCAGTTAGAAAACTTGAAGAGATGTACCTAATGCTATTTAATTATGGCAACCGTTGTCTAAAAACTAATAATAAGGTGCGCTGTGTGTACTCACAGAAAACTTTCAACCTATTAAATAACTAATTAACTAACCATCACGCCATTTCCCCGAAGGGGTAGGCAGAGAGGGATAGAACGCCACACCACTCTGTCCTGGCAAACTTCCCTTCCTCCACATCCATACATATCTTCTCATGCACGCGCGTCGATTAATCCGACTTTTTACATGACCACTTTCAAGTACTCGATCATGCCATGTCTTTCTCGGCCTTTCTCGACTTCTACAACCAGACACACTACAATGTACCTACCTATGAGATCCATTGCTGTTCTCCGTATGCGACATGCTCATATAACGTACAAATTTAGATGCTAGCTAGGTATGTCGTTATTATTGTGCTCAATTAAAGCTTTATGATGAACACCATCGATTATACTCGTAATAATGATTGTCATTATCATTTATGAAACGAAAGCACGCGATTTCGTGAACATTTTATCACGGAACTTTTTGTTCGAGACATTTACCTCATGTTCTTCATTAAAGGTAATTGAACTTAATATCATTTATAGATTTATACCCCAGTAAGATTATCCGTCTCGTAGTGCAGTGGTTAACTCGTTAGGCTACTATGCACGAGGGCCCGGGTTCCACTTCTGATGTGTTTAAATAAAAAATATTATATATTCCAATCAGTTTTTTACAAATTTAAATAATATTATGTCTGATCTGATTTATCAGAGATATTTTTTTTGTCCGCCTCGTGGCATAATGGTAGCGCATGAGGTTGCGGGTTCGATTCCCGTAGAGGGTCAACATGAAATATTATTTACATGTGAATTTCATGTGTGATACCTTGGACTGATTCTGAAGCGTAGGACTGATCATCTTACCTTCATGTAATAAAATTATCTAAAATCACTGCACTATGTGTACCAATGCAGTGCCCTATGCACCATTGGGTGCGGATATGGAAAAGTAGTAGTAGTTGTAATATTTTTTTAGACTCGTGTTGATATTTTATCAATATTTTTTTTGTCTCTTCGTTACCAAATTGACTCGGCAAAAATGTGACCTTTTGTAAATGTAATCTGATCCCAGATGAGTCAAGGGCTCCGGGTTATCTACGATATTCTCTCGAGATGATAATTTATCGCGGGCCGCTAACCGCGGCGGAAGGCGGAACTCTGCCAAGTTCCATTACTTCATTCAATCTTTATTATAATTTATCCGGTCGGCAAGCCAAATATTGAGAAAAGCAGTCGACATAATAAAAAATTACGGTTTCGTGGTACAAAGCGCGTGCATCGGAAGGCACGGCTCAATCTCTCGGCCATTTTCGAACGGGAACAGTCTACTGCGCAAATTGAGTTTATATGCCAAATGTTTAACAATTAGCTCGAATGATTGCCAAGATAATGCCTGGACCATTTGGCGGTGGTACAAAGCTCGTGGAGTCACGGTCAATCCGACCATTTGGCGGAACAGTCGATAGCGCAATTTGAGTTTATATGCCAAATATTTAAGTATTACGAATGATTAGAAAATGCTTTTGCATTTTGTACGAATTGGGATCATTAAACAAAATATTGGATAAAAATTATTATTGAGAAAAAGCTCGATGGAATTCTGTCTATGATAACTTTGTATAAAATACACGTTTAAAATAAAATACTTTATGTACGATATTGTTGATATCCCAACAGAGACAGAGAAACTCTGGAAACGAATGTGGGTTATTTAGGCGTTTACAGGGTTTATGACCTGTCATTGGCTGGGTTAAGTGGCCATTTGATGTACTACAACATTCCCCATTCCGCCCATCATCTGATAACCATATATGACAAAATTTTGCAACTACTAGATATCGACGCCTCCTACGTATAATATCGTAACCCACAAATCGTCGATTTCGAGTTTTTGGTGGCTTTCGTCTGTATTTAACTACATCTTTAATTCTACCAAAATTTAAAAAAATATTTTGCCAATAATAAGGGCTTTTTTGGGGCCTAGTTTGTCGTATCTACAACCAATGCATATGAACGAAAATATTTTCAAATGCTCCTCCTGTAAAATCTCATTTTGTGGGTTACGATATTATACGTAGGGAGGCGTCGATATATTGAATTTGTACAGAACCTTCCACATTTGAGTTTGTTTTTCGACAATTTTCAACATTTTTTCTCTCTGGTGACATCTGTTGAGAAGACTGTTAGGCATTTTTGGCAACCAATTTTTATTAGTTCAGGATCATTATTGATATTAATAATAGGAAATATTGTTGATATCAATAATATCTGATATCAGCCCAGCATGAGTATATCCCAGTAATTTGTCTACAAGTATTTGTATACATTCAAAATGTTGTTACTTTATGTACGTTTGTAAATTACTCTCACTTTATTTTACCAATTTGAGCTTTTGCTTTGAAAGGGGAGTTTTTATTTATTGAGTCGATATTTATTTTATAAAACTCCATACCTAGTCCAATGGTCTAACAATGTTAGGAATTAAAATGTATTGCATTTTCAAACTTTTTCAAAATGCTCTGCTGTGACAAAATAGAGCATCTCAAAAGAACCAATAAATAATGTTTTTATTTTTAACAGTATTCTAGACTAGAGCTCGGTCCGGTTGATAATGCAATTTTAGCATTGACGTTGTTGATCTTGATCATTCATATTACCTGAGGCAAGGTATTCAGTCTTACGCTTCAGTGTCAGTCCATGGTACCATAAGACGTAAGAAATATTTCTTCGAAAAAACTGTTTAACGTCCCACGAAAGAAAGTTAACAATCATTAATCGCAGCAATCACAGCAGGTTCCCCACAGCCAAAAAACTATCGCTGGTTCGGGGTTGATTGCCTTCGCTGATATTTCATTACTAAACAACTTAAGTTAAGGGTGGCGGTGAGGTCAATTTAAGTTCAAAATATCACTCGTTAAAACTCGTCATTCATTGCCGCAATTTCAGTAAAGATTTATGTCGTTTTATAAATAATTATTAATCAGCTTACAGCTACCATTTGACGGTGATCCATGCTCACACTTTACTCATACATACACATTTTTAAAACAATCTATCTTGTAATGTACAAATTGAAAAAAAAACATTATCAATGCATAAGAACAAATAAATAAAAATATTTGACAAATTATTCTGTCAGCTGAAGAATCAATCGGCGTACTAGTATTTTTATCGTTCTCCGCAGGCCATAGAAGAATCCCCATCCCGACAAACCAAATTACGAATTCGCAACACGATGAAGGATGTATGATTTTGCGTATTAATAGCGCATATAAATATTGTCACTTAAAGGTTTTAATCAGTTTACAAGCATCATTGCAGGACGAACTGGCAGTGGTTGGATTCTTCCTACCAGGCTAAGTTAAAACTAGTGTTTCTTTGAAATATTTTTAACAGCTAAACAAGTACCTATAATTGTTTGCAGTGTTGCGTGATAGACGTTTAATGAACCTTAAGTGATTAATGTTTTTTTAGTGTTGAGTGAAAATGAGGTTTTTTACTCCCATAGCCGACCAGAGGTAGGTGCTTTATAGCTGATAAACCTATCTAATCGCGTTAGTTTATTATTACTATGCATTGCAGATTACAGCCACCTACATAATGTAACTCAATTACTGTCAAACACCATACAATATTATATCTCATTTAGCTGATAACTGAGAATGCATTATGATAAGTTAGTATAATACCATAATGCAGGTGGTTTATACTTTATCTGAGTACTTAGCTAAGTTCTGTTCAGTAAATTAATGTTGACCTAATTCCCCGATAATTAAGTTTTCACTCTATAAATACTATTCTATAATAAATACAACTTTCATAGCTGTTGATAATTTTACTGTGGTTTCAAAAGCTTATGCAGATAGACAAGTTTGTTTGTTTCGCTCAATTTATTTAATAATTTCTAGTAGATGTTTTAATAGTAATAATAAATTTAAATAGTCATTTAAAAATGCTTTATTCAGTATCTTGAAACTTATCGCTTTGACGTCAACCCGCACACCTTTTGAGGTCACAGTACTTAAATCACTCACTGATAATTTTTATTACCTTTTAATACCTGTGCGGCTTTATATTACATTTATTTTCTCGTCAAGTGTTGGATAAAAATCGAATCGCATCCATCTCGCTGTTTTATTTTAAAAATTCAGTCAACGTTCATTAAAAATCTTATAAATAAAATAAAACGACAATAATACAACATTTTGAACGTGTACAAATACTTGTAGACAAATTACTGGATTATACCCATGCTGGTCTGATATCAGATATTATTGATATCCCAACAGAGATAGAGAATCTCTGGAAACGAATGTGGATTATCTAGGCGTTTACAGGCGTCTTCTGGTTAGTAATTAAGTTCGGAAAGAGCCTTACCTACACTAATAAAGTTTGATTACAAAAAAAAAATGCTTAACAATCTTCTCAACAGATGACGCCAGCATAGGAATTTTCTGTAATGTGATGCGTTGTAGACGAGTTCAATATATAGTAGTTTCGAAAATTTGTCATACATGTTTATCAGATGATGGGCGGATTGGGGAATGTTGTAATACATCAAGTGGCCACTCAACCCAGCCAATGGAAGGTCATAAGCCCTGTAAACGCCTAGATAATCCACATTCGTTTCCAGAGTTTCTCTGTCTCTGTTGGGATATCAATAATATCCGACAGTCACATATTTATTTAATACTACACAGGTTGTAAATAATAAAATTTTGGTGAAAATTTATGGCTGAGACGTTTTATGTACGAGTATATTAAACTCGTGCAAACATTCGATTAAAATATAAGTATCATAGCCGGCCCGGGCATTTTATTTCACATTTCTATCATAGTTACATTTAGATCGGTCGTTAATTACGTTGGCAATTCTGTCACCGAGTTATTAATTAACCTTTGTATGGGTGTACTATCAAAAGCCTTTGTTTTGTGTAAACCATTTATCACGTAACTGTTATGTCTCGCCTGCTATTATTTTGTCATTGTATTACACGTCCGTATTAGTTATAACCCATGTGCCTAATACTTCCAAACAATACAAGTAGTTTACCGTCGTCTACATAATATAATATTATAGAAATCAATAATGTGGGAATGAGTTTCACAGTGTTAAGGTAAATTTGGAGACAGTGCTATATTATATTAGGCAATAGTAAAAGGTAAATATCTATTTACTTACATATTGTGGTATGGGTCAGAAGTCAGAACTAAGCAAGCTCCTGAAATTATATTACTGCGATCCGTACAGATCTATCTCACCTAGGTTTTAAAATAAACCTTGGCCCGATACTGGCGTCCTGGACATCCTGACTGCTGAAAATTCATCGTCAGTTTACGTCGAAGCAAAGGACGTTAACTGTCTTGGGAGGACACACGGTAGATGGTGTAACAAAACTCGCAGTACAACCCGAAAACTGGGGAATCTACATCATATTTGGAGTCCAATGTGTAAAAATATGACTTTTTAATTTGATAGCGAATTTTTTTTTTTTTTTTTTATAAAAGCTTGTGTTACGTGGTGTCTAATCATTTAGACTTTACTTCAAACTTGTAGGAAGTATTAATGTCAATAAATAATATTAATTCCGATTACGAGTTATTTCCAGTATAACGTACAGACCAGGAATGTGTAAAGTACGCATTGCCGTCTTGGGCCGACAAACAAACAGAATCATTTATTTACCATACTTGTACTTGGCATACCTTTGTATGTTATTTCAAACACCTAAGAAATACTTATTCGTAATTTTGTGTTTATCTAAATTATATTAGAAAGTATAAAAACAAAAAAAATTATGGATTTTTACATAACTGTATTAATAATTGTACAATCTTGTAAACTAAGCAAGTTCAAATATTCAATATAAGACGGCAAATGTTTTCAGCTTAAATCAGCTCTATTTCAACATAAAACCTATAGCTGTTGATGTCTGGTCTTTAAACGATATCTGAATATTTATTTTTATTAGGTGTAGGCACGAAAATAAGTAAATGAAAGATAAAGTAATAATAATCGCATATTGCCACGCAGGAAATACGAAGAAGACCCGCTGATGCACGCCACTCATTATATTATTGCGCTTTACTCTTTAGCTCAACTCTAATTTGTATTTATTAATTCATGCCAATTAAGTCACCGCTACGTGTTATAATGTCTAACCTTGTGGAAGGGAGTTGTAAAATGTCGCATGTATAGTAGAAGCTTATATCACTCGATAATCACAAGACTTTCAAAGTTTTATAGCAGTACGTGACACCCGATCACAGTGACAAACTCAGAAATACGCCTATCCAAATGTGTATTTTGTGAAATTGATCGGAAATTAAACCTGAAGTTTGTTTTATTTTAACCAAATTGCTCACATCATTTTACAATAATGTTACGTCTGGAGTATTATTATGAAATGATTAGTGTGTTCAAAATATACATGTACCTAGATTGAATTTATTAAAAAGATCGGTCCCAGAACGGACCCTTGCGATATTTCCAACGACATTATCAAAGAAGCGTAAACATTGTCGATAAACTTTACATGTTTGTATTGTAACGTAGTTTTTTTTTATTTATATGAACTTTTTCTTGGTTGGCATACAGACAACATGTCTATCGTTTTGATAAATTATCTGGTTGTATACTATTATTATGATCGCATTATTTGTGATTTGTAACATGACAAAATATATATTATCATATTACATCGCGGTTACAATAGAGCACACCTAGGTATTAATTTATTGTATCGAAATGTCAAGAGTAACATTAACATAATAACCGATCATTTGGCGATCCTGGTATACTTAGGCAAATGTATTAGATTATAAAATAGACGATTGCATCTCGAAGCTGCTGAATACTAACTGTAATACTAGGCTAAAAGTAATAGACATTCGACTACATATAACTTCCTTATGTCAAACTTCCCATAGATTTTCGAAAATATACAAAAAATCGTAGAATCTCGTGCAAATTTTGTAGGATGTCCTTTATTTATGAATAACCTTTGGTAGCATTATAGGTACCTACTGATATTTTGTTCATCCCAATGGTAACGCACAGTTAGTGTATAATTATGCAAATGCCTTTAATTCAATGAATTTTCATGACCTCGTGACGTTATGCGCTGTGAATTAATTCTAATCACATACGAAATTGAAATGGTCTTATGACATTTTTGTCAATGGAATATACTCGCGTGCATAAATAAAATCATTTTGTAAATTAATTATAAGTACGCTACATAAACCGTAGATTTTGTACGTAATACGTCAGCAAAGCGTATTTCCTGCAAATAATAATTTCATGAATTTTTTATTATTTAAAATTTCAATATGTCTCATTTACCCATTTGCACCTTTCTGTTTTGAAATAAGTCTTTTTTAAATAAATGGTGACCGTTAAAATCGCTTGTTTCACTTTCGCTATGATTTTTACCTTCTTCCTAAATAGCTCATTAAAAGATTCAAACTACTTTACTATGACATTCCACCTTGCACGATTTTGAGTCTTGTTAATCCATATCAGCCAACAACGCTGTATCCATTTAACGCTGAATGCATTTAACGCTGTATCCATTTAACGCTGTATCCATTTAACACTGTATCCATTTAACGCTGTATCCATTAATTTAACGCTGTATCCATTTAACACTGTATCCATTTAACACTGTATCCATTTAACGCTGTATCCATTAATTTAACGCTGTATTCATTTAACGCTGTATCCATTTAACGCTGTATCCATTAATTTAACGCTGTATCCATTTACCGCTGTATCCATTTAACGCTGTATCCAAGTAACGCTGCTCCGGCCTACCTAGAGATCTAACTCCGCATTATATCCTGTCATTTACTAGGAGATCGTCAATATATCGACATGTAAAAGTAGATCGACCTTGCATCGACGTACATAAATTCATAAAACGTCTATTAACGCTTGTGTGAACCTCGTACCGACCTGTATCTACATGATGATATATTGGTGATCTCTGCCCTGAAATCCTTATAAAAAATGTACGTTAAATGAAACGATCTGTTATTATTTTTCTGAAGTAAATGAATCTTCGTTGGAAACTAGATTTTACCCTTTTCAACAACTGTTTCCTGAAGGTTTGGTCCCACCCTGTACTTGTATTTGTAATAAGAAATATTATACATAATATCCTCGTTTGTATGTGTAACTTCCGGTCCATTAGTGTGATGGATGTAGCAGGTTTTATAGGCCGCACATGAAGCAGCCTCATTCCTCATCAACCAGAATAGTTCGTCAAGCTTTATTGTTTATTTTGTCATAAGTCTCGCTGACATTTTGGAAATTGTATTTTTATCTCGATGTATGTATGTTTTTCTTATTTTTAAAATAATATTTCCATATTTTGTTTCTCACTACCAACCTAAACACATTAATTCAATTTTAGTAGACTCTGCTTCATTTTCTAACGTTTCTTTTTTTTAAATTTCAGGTGAGTTTCTATGCTTTCATCAACCTATCCAGCTGACAACACTGTTGATCAATTGTATGGAAAATAGTAAGTTATAATTACATAAAACCTTTAAATTTCTTATTTTATCGGAGATAGAATTTTACAAATTAATCTTTGTAGACAAATTCTGGATTAAATCTTAGACGGATTGTTTTCGATTAAGAAAGTAATATCTCATAGATGTATTTTTCAATTTCTTTTGAGATATTGCGTTCTCCATTATTGAAAGTAGAATCGTTGTAATGCAATACTAACTGTATGTTTTTTTTTTTTTTTCCCTTTTGAAGTATACTATCTATAATTTTTTCGAAGTTTTGTGGCAGTCAATGAATCCGGAATATCATTTTGAAAACGCAAAAAATTTCTAACACTCGCCTCAGGCAGTGCAGCCTTAAATTTCTTTTATTTGCATTTTATACATAATCACAATCATTATTTATACAAAAGATGGCGACTCACTCAGTAGCGACCTATGACAAATATCTGGCCCCAACTCACCAGATAAACCGTGTCGAGTCAGGGCATATAATATTTCATATCATAAGATGACAGGTGTAAATTTGGGCCAGCTCCTTGAGCAGGTTGGGGTGGATGTGTTTATGACAATCTTAGAGCCGAGACAGAGATAGGGGCAATGAAAGCATTTGGTCGCGTATTTAACCTTCTTTTCTTTCGCTTTTTCCAGTTAAAACTGAATCTATTAAATTTCGCTGATTAGCTTTAAAAAATCGGTAGAGTTGTGCTGGACTGAAAAAAGACTCAATAGTCTTTAAAACAGTCTAGGGAAAGGGTGGAGCTTTCACTGTATATCATAAGGTGACGAAAAGATTGCACTATGATCCGGCTTCATGCTTATGTCATATCCGGCTTGAATGGGCGACTATTGACTATAGAGTGGGGGTGTATTGAGTTGTAGAGAATGGATGAATGAATGCACAAATCTAATAGGTAATGTTATGTCAGGTCCAGGGTCCAGTGTTGTGGCTTGCGGCTCGTCCAATGCGCTTGCGATTTATGGTATCATCCGACTTGCACGCTAATATATACAATGATATTTGTAACATAACATGTGTCTGAATATATAGCGAAACGCTAACAAAACCAGTTCATGGCTACCGGTCACCGGACGGCTTGACAAAGAGCACTCTTCCTTTCATCTTTTTTGCATAAACCCATTTGTGGAATTTTTACAATGATAAAATTTAAAATAAAAAAGATAAAAAGAGTATATTCCACCATGTGACTCGCGGCCGCTTTCCCATACAAACTTATTTCTCGGTTGTCTCCCTGGAATTAAACATTAGAGCAATGATTTTTTCACACATTTAAGATATCGAACGGATGCGTGTTTGTATCGTCTTATTTTTTAAATAATTTATCTACCTCCTTTAAAAAATAAAATTTTAAAAAATAAGACGATACTAAAACACATCTGGTCGATATAAAAAATGAATGTTAAATTCCAGGGAGAAAATTGAGGAATATGTTTGTATTGGAAGTAGCCGCGAGTCACGTGGTGGAGTATGCTCTTAAAGATGTTGATTTAATTTTATATGAAGATAGTTTACACGCGGATACAATACATAATTTCCTGAAGGTTTCTGGTCAAATTTTCATCAAGATTATTATTTTTTGACGTGATATCGTCTAATTATCGATGAACGCCGGCTGCACACACGAAAAAGCATGACTCATTGTCACGTTCCGCCTGAGCCGAGTATGCAAGCGAGAGCGCGGAACAAGCGAGAGCGCGGAACAAGCGATATAGAGGCACGATCGGCCTAAACGTTCGGTTTGTGACGCACCTCTCTCTTCCACTCCATCGGCCGATGCGTCTGAGTAGCAGAGACAGCAGCAGCACACAAGCTACAAAGTGAAAGTGAAATTAACGAGTGCAAAAAAATGATAATTTATGGAAAAAATTGTAATTTTCAATTGCTTTGTATTTTACAAAATAATGATAATTTAGTAATAATAATTCAATTCAATTAATAAAAGTATGCTATTTTTCATCAATGTTTTCTTATGACGTTATCACGTAAAATTATCGTCCGTAAACTGACTTTACAGACAACCAAAAATTTTTCCTACATAAGGTCTATGAGGTTAGATTGCAAATATCGTTTGTTTTAAGAAATTTGTACCTACTATAATAATAATAATAATAATAATAATAGTTTGTTTGGTCTGTTTATATGAAAAATAAATCTCGTGCAAAAATTCAACTCTAATAAAACAGTGCCGTTTTTATAGTATATACCAAAACATGTATGTATTTCTTTTGAACTCAGTATCTTAAAATAGTCTTAAATAACTGTTTCAGAAAGTAGGGAACAAGATGTTGTAGAGTGGAGTTAGAACCTGAGGATTCGATTATATTCTGGAGTATGCTATACAGACTTTAATTATGGGAACACAGGTTGATTTAAAATTAATTTGGTAAAATTCAATATTATGTTAACTCAATGTTTGTAGCACTCACTTTGTAGTTTTCCATAATTATGAAATTAAACAACTTTTGTTTTAAACTACTTTTTTATTATTTAACACTCCAACCGGTTTCGGAGACACTACTCCTTCATCAGGGGTTTGTATAAAGTAATTTAAAATTAAGTAATAAGTCGCTAACTAAAAATGTTGAAGTTAGCATTTTTAGTTAGCGACTTATTACTTAATTTTAAATTATTTTTATACAAACCCCTGATGAAGGAGTAGTGTCTCCGAAACCGGTTGGAGTGTTAAATAATATAAAAGTAGTTTAAAACAAAAGTTGTTTAATTTCATAATCAATATTATGTAATTAATCAAATAAAACAGTATTGATTGGTAGGCTAGAGGCTAGACGGTAGCTTAGGTCAACCATGCATGTAGATTAGTTGGCAATATATTTAGTGGTGACACTATAACTCATATTGTCAGGCTGTCGATAGTAGAAACCCGAAATTCTGAATATTTTATACGGCAACCGACTCAGCTAATAAAACTTGAAGCCTTGAACTCTCTGAAATAATTCAATTATTTAACCCACAGCCACGTTAATATATCATTCTATCTTTCTCCTAATTCGTTACAATTTTATTTGGAAAAAACAACCAGCTTTGTTTTATTTTTCTAGGTACTCGTAAATAGCTTATTTGTACTCACGTGGGCCGACGTAGGCTCATTTAATGAATATACATTTTTTATTCATACCGTGCCGCGTTTATTCATGCGAAATGCAGAAAAAATCGCAAAAGGAGGCTTTACTTTATCTATAAATTTCATTTACAATGCCTACTACTAACCTATTCTTTACGATGAGTGTGCTTCAAATATCGTGAATTCCACGTCACGTGTATCAGATGCGTCAAGAGTTTCAATTTTTATATGTATTTACAGAATATATTTCATATATCTAACAACAATATTATTTTGAAAGTTCAATCTCTGTTCTCAGATCTTTAATCCTAATTCCAAATCTGATTCCCGAGTACAACAATAGAACAAAATAATGTATTTTTATATTATATCTAAGGAATTTTCATAATACAGTTGTCTACCCTTACCTTTGAAAGCAAATCCACTTTCAGCCGGAATATCATACAGCCTTTCTCGATCCTTCCATCAGACAATTCAATTTTCTTTCATTAGAGACAACCCTCCCTTTTCACCTTTTGAATATCAAAGGAAAAATTTGTGTGTACATATTTACTGCGTTGGATTTATCGGAACTTTCAATCAGCTCTACGCCCGCCTTCTGCTCTATTTTCTCCTACCTTTTATCCTTCCAATCATCCCTTTACGCGATCTTATGTCGATAAAATTGTTTTTTTAAACATGATTGAAAATATTTTCATATAGTTCTTGGTAGTAGTAATATTTTGTAGTCCTGGGCCATAATTTATACATAGGTACTAATGAAATTGTAAACAGCAAACAACGAAATTTCGTACAGATATTGCTTTTCTGAGTTATTATGACGTGGGCTTTGTGTTCCTGACGTTTCGGTGCACATTGCGGTCTCTTCTGGGTTGCTGTGTGATCTTAAGTGTGATTGATTGTGATGAGTTTGTACCGTGTCGCAGTCGGGCTTTGGAATCACTGGGTAACCATTAGGATAGTAATCATAACCCGTCCCTGTTACGACTTCCAAAATACCAAAGTTTGCAAAATACCAATACCTAATGGCTTAAGGGCTTAACAAGTTCTGTTGCGAAATATTTTGGTTGTTGCTGGAAATACGTATTATAAATAAATAACTTTTTAATCTGTTTTAGCAAATTTATTGCAGTTTAAAATATATATTTTTTTTTTTTTTTTTTTTTTTTTATTTATAAAAATAACCTTACATAGGAAAAAAAAATAAAGAATTATTTTTCTTTTTCAATCTAATGCTCCCTAGGAGTTTTAACAGCACTCCGCAGCACTCCTTTTTAAATTGTAGAATTCATTGTGCATTCATTTTGCAAGAGGGAGATAGACGTAAACAAGTATGTGTGCTTGGCTTAGAGGCAGTTTGGGGAATTCATATGCTTCACATAGAGAGCATACGAAATGGTGATGATGATTATGGACATCCAGGAGGCCGAGAAGCTGGGAATGCCTTGTAAAAATTACAAGTAACAACTACTCAATGAAAAAAAGATTTATTATTATTATTATTATTATTATTATTATTATTTTAATATTAGGCGAGCAGCTTAAAGCTGATATGCCTAAATCGGACAGTTAGTTAGGTTTAAACTTGTCCAGTCCATTCTTAAACCCGTTCACACTATTCGCAATGACCAGCTCCTGCGGTAGCCCGTTCCAGCTATCTACCACCCTGTTGCTCAGGAATTTTTTTCTTGGGTTCTGATTAAACCGGGTCTTCTCCAGCTTAAGGTTGTGCTATATCTTTTTCTGGAATTATTAACTGTTGGAAACGAATTCTTATATTCTCAGAAAATTCTCGGATACGTCAAACTTTTCCTATTTCCTAAATTACATTTATTTATCAAACTTGCGTGAATCTAGTGACGTGTTTCAAAAGTGATCTACAAGTATTAATCATCTTACTGCTTGTGTAACATATTATGTACATATTCTCGTAGTTGGCAGCTAAACTCGGCAACTATGCGGGTGTTGTGCTGCTAGATACTAGATACGTTCACACCGACGATGTCGGCTGAAGAGTGTACACTGTCAAGTAGGCCCGAGTGTTGACACATTGGAGTACCTACTGCCTATCTGCCTGGGTCTGGGTGTGAGGCGCACTGTACACCAGGGATGGCCAACCACCAAGACTATTCCAATAAGCCATCGGCATAAACATATTTATGTGGCGTGATTCTGTACAAATTGATCAATGAACGATCCTGCGTCTATGACGTCACGCGATAAATTATCTTGTATCATAGGCAATTTACTGTTTTTACGTCATAAACGCAGGAATAATCATAATCAGTAGGTAATCACTGATTCAAAATTGAGCCACAGCTCTGTAAAGATGCATTATTCATAATTTCAAAACAGATTTCTGTAAATGTTTTTTTATACAAGCAAAAATTTTTCCTAACTAACTAACTAACTAACCATCACGCCATTTCCCCGAAGGGGTAGGCAGAGAGGATAAGATATCCACACCACTCTGTCCTGGCATACTTCTCTTGCTTCCTCCACATTCATACATCGATCTCATGCACGCACGTCGATTATTACGACTTCTTACATGCCCACTTTCAAGCACTTTGTTTTACTTGATCATGCCATGTCTTTCTCGGCCTTCCTCGACTTCTACATCCAGGCACAGTCGCATCATATTTTTTTTTAGCCGTTCTTTCATCATCCATTCGCTCTACATGACTGAACCAACGTTCCTGCGGCGCTTTTTTTGTATTTTGATTTACAAAATAATTGTAGTACCTACAAGAAGTTAAGAGGGAACCGCATTAACTGTCTAAATCGTCTTTTAAGATATCTTTTTTAATTTTTTAAATCGTGATTGTTTTACGGTTTTCGGTTTTTATCGTATACCTCGAGTCGAAAAAGTTGACGACCGCTGACTATTTATACTTGTCTATGACTATGGGTATACTTTGCCACTACCTACAGTGTGGGTACTACGTACTACAAACATTCCTTAACTAATCGCAATTTCTAGGGCCAGGTTTTGCACGCGTGTTTATTTATTTAAATCTATTATTATTGTTGGTTACGATGGTTCGGTAGTTCACATAGAACGAATGAATGATGAAAGAACGGCTTAAAGAATCTATGATGCGAGTTTGCCTGGGTGAAGAAGTCTAGGTAGACCGAGAAAGACATGACATGATCAGGAAAAACAAATACTTGAAAGTGGTCTTGTGAAAAGTCGGAATAATCGGCGTGCATGTATGAGAAGATGTATGAATGTGGAGATAGCAAGGGAAGTGTGTCAGCGCAAAGTGGTATGGCGTTCTATCCTCTACCTACCGGGGAAATGACGTGATGGTTAGTTAGTCACTTAGTTAGGTTATCAAACCATCATTATATTAATACATAGGACATTTAGCCATGGGTTACTTGTGAAGGCCCTTCATGACAGTTTTGAAATTCTTATAATGTTCAATCATTTCATTCACAAACTACATTTTTGAGTTTTACATAAATGATTTAACTAAGGAGTTTCGCTTGAGTCAAAATACTTCATCGGAATAATTTGTAACTACTTTTGATATGAGGTTGATTCACAAGGACACCGACACCGTTGAATTTAGGTTAATTTATAAAACATTCGTTTACCTTTAAAGACATCTGTCTACTGTAAAATTATAGTAAATAATATCTTAACATAGATAATTGTGCTATGGTTTTAGAGTGTTAGAATATTTTAATGTTTGTTCATCAATATAAACTACAAGCATTAGTAGATAATTATTTACCGCGATACGCTTTATATCGAAACTCAACTTACGTTCAACTACCTACTTCCATTACAAGAGCTTTTTTTGTACAAACATCTAATTTTAAAAACAAATAATACAACACAAACATCCGAATCAGATTGTAATTACAATATTAATTGATATTATGCATGAAAAGTGGCCACATTGCACGGTTATGTTATGCCTTAAACATTCACAATATGATACCTGTATGCCTCTAAAAAAGCTGTAGTACATAAAGATATAGTATCAATAATTAATTCAAAATAGCTAAAAATGAATTGTTATTATACAAAAAATAACTCAAAATTTCTAACAAATAATAATTCGTCGTCGGGTGATGATTCTTGAATAAATAAAATTAAAAACTTTGTTTTTGATTCACTAGTAGGTCGAAACTAGTTGGCTAAGTGTATAAAATAATAAAAAAGTTAATAAAAAAAAAAGTTTTTAATTTTATTTATTCAAGTTAATAAAATGATTTACAAAGTTTGTGCTTCGAACATCAAAGATAGGGTGATGATTGATGATTAATTCAGCGCCCACATAATTTTATCACGATTAAAAGTAGATGCGGAAATTATCACCCCGATAAACTGTCAGTTAATTAGTGGATTTTCTTTTTTTTTTTTCTCCATTTATTGTTCATGTTATACCTTGAGCATTCTCAACATTGTACCCTTCCTTCACTCGCTAATAAGGGCCTAAAACGAATTCCTCTGTCACAATTTCAAGTTTTTAAATTAATTATCTTTGGAGCAGAAACGCCACCCTACACCCCTACAGGCTCGCCTTTGAATATGCAATTAAGTCTTAGATATTCCTTCCCGGTTATGAAGAGTTCTCTAATTTTCTACTAACACCTTTTAAAAGGGAAAATAACTGTTTTAACGTCGCGTCGTGCTTTGTTAAAGATTAATTTTCTCACTCTAAAACCTTATTCAAATTTAAAAATTTAATTTTGATAAAAGCACTTCAAAATCTAGCACAGTTTCGATTATTTTTTCACTTTTCTTTACTAAGAATTGGACCTTGTGCACCGAAATTCGTAAACGAATATCCTTAATCTTTTTTGTGTTTCTTGGGGTAATTTGAAAATTTATATTGTTAGTTTCTCTCCAAGCATTAGAACGTTGCTCTCTTTTAGGGAACGGTATAATAGATGTACGTACATATCAACATGAATTTTATGCAGATAAGCTAAATTAAACTATTTGTGTAAAACAATTCTAATATTGTGTATATTTATAAAATGAATAAATGAATAATGTTATTAGAAATTAACTCTTATCTTCTTGTAATATTACATCACATATTATATCACCCCTTGGATAAACGCACCCGACTGCCTTATTTAGACCCGATAACCTGTATTTTGTTCGTTTATTATTGTTTATTACTGTAATCCTTGAAATAGTCTGTGCATGTTAGATTTCAATAAAATAAGGAGTATGCTGTACCCTTAGAAGGCACTGGGTGCTTAGCATATCGCATATACAAAGGACATAAGTGCTCCGCGTTCTTATGATACTTACGCACGATCAATAAAAGCCCCACCCTTTCCCCAGACTGTTGAGACTAATGAGTCTTTTTTCAGTCCAGCACAACTCTACCGATTATTTCAACAAGCTAAACCGCGATTTTAAGATTGTCAGTGTGATAAAAACTCGGATTAATTTACGAGATGTACGCGAACAAATGCTTTCATTGCCCCTACCACTGTCTCAGCTTATGTGTTATAATTGTCATTGTTTCCACGATCCACTTACGCTCGATCACTCGTAAATTCTCTAAAACGTTTCGCATTTGACGCGAAATGCTAAGCACCCAGGACTTGTCGCCTAGATGTCTGCGATAGGTAACGCTGTGATAAAGGGGCGGCTTAAAGCGCCCTTATAATGTAAAGCCGGCTACAAACTCCCGTGAAGTTGACTGAAGTCGACCGGAGTTGGAGAGTGCGATGGGTCACTTCGTAAATACTTCCACGAGTCTTCCCGTACTTCGATTAACTTTTCTCTAGGACTACGGCAAGGGATATCGCGAGAGTGTCAAGCTTATACTTACTATACATATTTATGTAATTCACTATTTCTCGTATACACGGTCGCGTGGATAGTAAGATAGTGTGGCTGAGTAAATACCAGTAAACTACCTAGGCAGGTAGATTCGGGTCTAATTTATGGGACAACGATAGCGATATAATAGCTACCCGTGACACTTTGAAGTGGAATTTTATCTACTTTAATGTTTTATCTATTAGTCTGATCATTCGCCACTCGCCTTAACTTGACGCTTTTTTAAAACACCTCGCGCGGTAAACGTCAAACATAAAAAAAACATAATAAACTTAAGTATGAAGAAACAGTACTACTGCTACAACTCTCCCTTATCCGCACCCGATGGTGCATATGGCACTGCATGAGAATGTCGCGTGGGTTTTTACAAAAGCATTAAAAGATAATTTCATATCAAGTCCATAATTAAAATCCGATTCCATAAAATGTTCCATTCAAAATAGCATATTAACCGCTGATTTTATAAAAATATTTGGTATTAGGTGTACAAGTGTAGACCACATTGCATAAAAAAACTAACTAACTAACTAACTAACCATCACGCCATTTCCCCGAAGGTGTAGGCAGAGAGGATAGAACGCCACACCACTCTGTCCTGGCATACTTCTCTTGCTTCCTCCACATTCATACACCTTCTCATGCACGCACGTCGATTATTCCGACTTCTTACATGCCCACTTTCAAGCACTTGTTTTACTTGATCATGCCATGTCTTTCTCGGCCTTCCTCGACTTCTACATCCAGGCACAGTCGCATCAAATATATTTTTAGCCGTTCTTTCATCATCCATTCGCTCTACATGACCGTAAAAGACCTTTCTTAATTTTGTCGATAATGCTGATCTCAGCCTTGCATTCTGCTCTAATTTCAACATTAGTGCACCTATCATACATAGTTTTACCACACATTCGCCTGAAAGATCGCATTTCAACTGCATTCAATCTACTTTCATCCTTGTTTTTCCAACTCCATACCTCGCTTCCATACATTAAAAAAATTTACATAATAAAAAACTCATCTACCTACATTTGATCATATTAAAGGATTGACGAGGGTTAAAACTGTGTTATTTTAATTTTCTGAAATGGACTTGCCCATTTTTTTTAAATCACCCCCTGAATAAATTTATTGGTTTATGATGCAGAAAATGTTTGTATTAAACTATGATTCCTACGCACTTCGCAGAGTTCACCGATCCCCGATGGAACAAAGCGAAGCTTTCTTTCTTACCCCCACTCACCGACATGAATATTGAATGTTGCTATCAATAACTCAAAACTTTGTTGTATAGCTTCTTTCCACTGGCACTGATTACATGTTCCCATTGAAGGACAGGCATTCAAACATTTTATACCCCGGTTTTTTAAGGCTTGCGTTTGCCAAAAAATATTTCGATCAGAAGTAAAAATAGAATCGAGGCATCGAAAGTTCTCGTATAACGCAATGGGGTGCTTTCCGACTATTTATTTTTTACTTCAAAAAATTTATTGAAAAATTACAATATCAAGGGAATTTTTTAATTTTTTTTACGATGTCATATGAATTTTCTTGCGCGGTTTGAAATAGCGCTTTTTCAAATCGCGCGCATGCGGTGTGACGTCATAGCAATATAGGCGCTTACTACGGAATGAATTTCACGCCTTTCACGGTGGACGGGTATGACGTCATTAGCCAATAACGGTCGTTAAAAATCATTCGTATTTTCGTGTTTTTAAAACATAAATTTATTAATAAAAACTAAATTTTTGAGTATTGTGTTTTATATCGTTGGAATTGTAAAAACATACTTTAAATATTTATAACGTTTTTAAGAATATTCATGTTATCTGGAAGAACCCCATTACTTAACGTCAATACACTTCAAATATTGGTTGTGTGATTTTTGGCACATTCAGACCTCGATTCAATCTATAAATAATTATTCCCTTCGAACATAAATTCACTAGAGGGGGCGTTTCCATACGCTACTTAGGGTTAGTTTCCACTTATTATCAAATTCCACCGTCTAAAGACTGCAGCACTTGGGACAATACACGAAACGTGTGACGTAGATGTCTAGTGATGGCGTAGATGCCTATTGGTGATGTAGTGAGTGACATAGTGTGTAACTAGACACCTCAACATGGTAGTATTTTTCAAGTTTGGAATGTCACTTCTCTGAAATTCTCGTTCGAAGATTATTACTGTTTTAATATAAAAAATTGATAAAATGATCAATACTTGGATTTAAAGAAAACAATACTTGTAAAAGTAACATTTTTTTCAAACTATTTTCATAAATCAATATGCTTTATTCTGTTAAGTTATTTTTTAAAAACACTATTGTCATCAAATGATTAGTAGATATTTTGATTATAATGCTGTTCGTTACGTTATTTTTATTTTTTATTAATTGTGTCCTGAATTTACCGACATTTTGAGTGCTGGCGTTTCGTTTTTACCCGAAAAAGTTTAAGTGGGGTTGTAGGGTAAAGGAAATTATGAAAATTCCACCATGTTTAAGGAAATTCTGCTTGGTAATCTAATTAAAGTTCATGGTTTCCTTTTTTTTTAATAACACGTTGTTCTTTCAACATTTCGGTATCATAATATTATATGTAGGTGGTAGGGATATGTCTACTATTTTTTTTTTCAATCTTGAATTATTATTTAGGCGCTTCTGATTTTAAATCAAATACCGATGGAAGAACATTTATCATATTTTGTTGTGCGTACGTACATAAAGTATATTATTAATATTTTTGACCACCTTAACAGGCCAGTAGGCCCAATTACAGAGGGGAACAACATCAGAAACACCTAGGATTTAGTAAACCCACTTAAGATTTTTGTGATTTCACCGGGAATAGAACCTGGAATCTCCATGTCGCGAGTTAAAGCCATCACGCTGTAAAGGTTTTCATTGTATGTTTATTTTTAAAAGTGTGTTTCTATAATTATGCGATTATCAGAAATGATAAATATTTTAAACTTAAGCTGACTTTTGAAATAAGATTTGAAATATTTTAATTCCTATCGCCTTGTAGGTATTCATCACCCCACGTTTGTGTTTGTTCACATACTTCTGACGAGCGTTTGATTTTTCTTTCTTTATTAGTAGGTATGATAGTGTTTATCGTGACACCGAAAATCACCTTCTTCTGTAGCACACATGATGTAAATCACAAATGATTATTTATCGACGACGTGCTTAAAAACGTGCTAAGCATTTACCGATCACAATGAACATACGTTCATATCACGGTCGCGTTGCCAAGCACCATAGATGAAAGGCATACTTTGACAAATATTTCGTTTTATTGCATTCTCAAATTGATTTAAAGCAAATAAATGGCATGATAAATTGTGCACAAACAATTAAAACTCTATAAAACTAAATTATTTTACTTCACTTACAGTTTTGGCGTATTTTCCATATTTAAAGCGGTATTTAAACATTATTCGATACGTATAATGTCGCGAAACGTAAATATTTTGTCAGGTTAAAATGTTTCAATATAAAAAAATATAATAATCCCGATCGATAACTTTTGACGGATGTTCCATTTTGATCGCGAAAACGTTAAACATCCATGGTGAGAAATCGTTATCACGTCACTTATTAGCACGTCGATAGTCATTTGTGATTGAGCTACTGAACAACTTTTTGATCACATTTTCACTCTCATGAGTAAATCTTACTCACTGGTCAGCGAACTTTAGAATTTTAATTCGCGTGACGATTAGGAATCTCGTAAATATTGTGACATGGAGTGAGTCACTTGTTAATGTATTCATACGTATGCGTGGAGATTCTATGGACGAGATTATAATATATTATTATTGTGTTAGTTTTTTTTTAGCTTTAGTACGCAGTGATTTATTGTTTCAACTTAGATCCTCTCGTTGTACAAATGTAGCAAATTTTCAATTACCCGAAGGTAGTAAAAATTCGATTTTCGGACGTAATTTCTATGCAGGAACGAAATACCCGACTAGATTCTGTGTTACAAATCGTATTGTTATAACGAGGCGCCACCACGGCTGTTCTTTATGTAAAATGGTATGATGAATGGCCGATTGTATCTTCTTAACAATAAAGCTGTATGAATTTAGATAAATAATTGTATTTACCGTCCCCCATTAATTCTCGGACTTTTACCGTCTTCTGTTATTCTCGTTATCTTTAGAAATAGTTCGAGGATTGTGACAGCGGAAAATCCTTATTACCTGTCTTTATTTGTATGTTTTATTACTGTAATAAATTATAATTTTTGGAAGCGCACTTTTGTTAACCAAAAGAAATTACATTTTCAAGTTTCTTGGCTTAAAGACAGCTTTCTGTAAAAGGAGACTAACTATAGAAACAGGACCTCGGAAAGACAGGTTTTTTTAACACGTATTTTGAATGATGGGTTGATCTTTATGCATATTGCCTGGGTTTATTTTTTTACTGATTTCGTTACTTTGCTGTTATTTTAAAGATAATATAGGTAATCGTTTTGTTTTGACTTAATGCTATGTTGTAGTACTCGTATTGTAGTTTTATATTATTATTATAGTGATTCCTCCAAGGTTAATTTATTGAATTTTATTTTTAATTTATAAAAAGAAATCTATGCAATCTTATGATATTTGCACATATTTCAATTTGTAAATACTATTTTCAATAAAGCCTAAGCGGCTTGTACTTGAAAATAGGAATCGAGTCGTGTCTATTGTTACTATCAAGTTTTTTATTGGTTTAGTTCTGTTTTAAAAAAAATGTGTGTGTATGGTGATCGTTATGATCTGAGCGAAGTCAGTGCGTCTATAAAAAATCAATGTTGGTTATATTATATTCCTAAACCCTAAATGAGTTTTTTGCCAAATCTCCTTGGAAATATTATTTAAATATGTTATTTCTGATAAAATAAAAAACTGAGTTATTATAATAATTTTCTGGTTTTCCTGACTAGAAATCCTTTCAATGAAGTAATTAAGTAGCTACTCAAGTAGTTCCGCCTGAAGTGCACACGTAGAACTTTACCGTTACGTTTTAGTTTTCCACCTACCCCATAAATTCATAACCCGCAATTTGCCGAGACTACGTAGATGTTTACGTCCCGTTTTCTCTAATTTCCTTTTCGCTTCTATAAATCAGAGTTTGTTGGAGAGAGGTTTTGCGTTTTACAGCGGGAGCTCCTGCGTCATTCCTTCCCCCTTCCCTTTAGCAGGCAGTAGGTAGTAAGTAGTAACGTTCACATTCGTGTCAGGCACGTAAACAAAGCTTCAAAGGCGCAGACGGAATCCTTATTCTCCATCTCTCCCTGTTAGACTCGCCCAGTACATTCCCACTCGTGGTATATCACGTATACCTCTTGTGGTATGTTCTCCACGTCTCCTGGCACAGGCCGCATCGTGAAAAGCCGAATGGTCTTTTTATGGTCACCATTTTCTATTCCGTTTCGGTCTTCTGACGTCAGACTGAAAGCTCCGAGTGAAAGTAATGTATTGCGCACAAAAAATGTTGTCGTAAAACTCATTTTTATAGGTGGCTCTTGCGAAAGTTTCTATACAAACGATTCCTGACTTTTCTCTATTCATATTGCAAATTTGTTACATACCACTAATAAAATATATAAATTATTGTAATCAAAACGTATGTAAAAATAACTTCACAGATTACACGAATCTCGAACGAACACGTCTTTTTAATCCGCATATTTACCTAAGCTAGAATACAATAAAACATCATTCAAATCCAATACATCCTAAAATGTAAATATATGTTTATATCATCGCGTTCTTTTGTTTGTAATATTCTCTGAAATAATCTCAAAATTCGTTTATTGGCTGATACTTGAGTGCTAAGTTAATACGCCGCTGATAAAATGAAACCATTTTCCTTGGAAAATATCATTATTACTGTGGATATGAGTAATTTTATTGTATTATACCTTTGAATTGAAACATTTAACGTGTTCTTGTTATTTCTGTTAGGATTTGGCGTCGCTCCTAACCTAACGGAGATTTGTACCTTTGCAAATCTCTTCAATTCTCTAAATTCGTAAAGTAATAATTTTAGATTGTGACTTAAAATTATTATTGTGTGGATGTGTTATGTATATTTGTAGAACAAACTTTTTTTCACATATTTATGTTCTTAGTACCCAGGCCGCAATGATACGTGTAATTTTCAGCGCTAAATAGTTGAGTGTTGAAACGTTGAATTTTTCAGTCGATTATTGATTTTAGTGGGAAGTTGAAATTAGTAAATCCATAAATAATCTAGCACAACCCCCCTTGGGCAAACCAAGGGAAAGTACATACGTTATTTGATAATAGTTTGTGGCACGGTGGCATTACGTTTTATTGATCAAACTCTGACTGGCAAACTCAGTAACAAGTCCCGAATAACTTGGCCAATAATCCTCATAGACAACAGGTTGGTCTAGCCTCGACATTAAATTTCATCTGGACATTTAGAGAAATACTTACCCCACTAGTCTTTGCTTTTATGCGTGTAATTACTAATTGTGCAGTGCTCTATGTACCATTAGTTCCGGATAAGTTAATGAATTAATGCTTTAAGCATGCTGCGCCGTTAGTGAATTTTTTTCATTAAAAATAAACCATCTTCATCTAAGAAAGAAACATTTGAGTTCTTGTAATATTCCTAAATACATACAAAAAAAAATTTAATTGTTAAAAATAATAGGAGATACGGAGTCGGAAATAAGTAGGGTGGAGCATAAGAGCATAAGTACCGCCCTTGAGGTATATTTATACGAATACGGCGCTTAAAAAAATTATCCATAATAATAATAATAATAAGACTTTAACTCGGTTCTTGTGTTTTAAAACTCATAATAGCGTAACATAGTATGTTTCGGATGTTCATTCAACTTAGAAAAGTTCATATAGTTTATCTAAATTGTATCCACTTGGTACTTAGTTGGTTTTATAACGCTGGAACCAGGCTGAAACACAATTTGCAGTAATAAGTTCCTTTACCGCGGATTATTTTTAGCTCCCCTTACGTGATATCACAGTATTTGTAGCCACTCGTATTACCAAAGGTCGCGATAAACTAGTGATCGTTCTTGTTTTGTTTCCTTCATTTATTTTTATCACTTTCACGGCGACCTTTCACCAATTTACCATTATTTGTCCCCCTCTAAAGGTTGATAGCGCATAGCGTTGTGTAATATTGTATAAATATACACGACAAGTTCATAGCGTGACCATTCTAAAATGCCATATTTCTATTTTTGACTCCATTCATAGTGGAAGGATTAAAATATATTGCATGGCTATTTTTGTATTACGCGCGTTAAGTATTTGACGAGGTCAGCAGAGTAACTACTAAATAGTAAATACAAAACAGGTTTCCCTTTTGCTTTATACCATACAGAACTTCTAATGAAAGGGACGAATATGAATGAAAATAGTTTTTATAATAAATTTGGATTCCGTAATAATTCATAATTTGTATTGCTATCTATCAAAACGTTTCTTATGGGTATAGCCCAGGTATTAAACCCATTATGACGTAATAAAATGCCCACTATTCAAGAAACCCACCTTTCATTGTCACCAGTCACAGGCAAAACCTTCGTATTACTAATTATTCAATTTTTTTTTTTAAAAACACTAAAATTAAACATTTTATCCCAACCCTGTCTTAAACACACTTTATACGGGACAAACTACGGTGAAGATTGTACAGTTTCTTGTGCAGTTTGCAAACTGTCCCGTGTAAAGCGAAAACTGCATGGAATATTGAATGGTCGGCGCGACTTTGAGCTGACCTGAAAGTTAATGTTTTATGTAAACGTATAAGTAGATATTGATATATTGAACGCCTTTAAAAACGTAAAAAACAAAAAACATATGTACATTATTAGCTATATGAACAATTTCATGTTCTTACGATCGCGTTTAAAAAATATAGGCTGTACAGTTTTCTGAACAAGAAACTGTACAGTTTTCGGTTCCGTATAAAGTGCTTTGTTCCCAGTAGCACAAATCCTTAAATGCAGATCGTATCATTATACAAACAATGCGTTTATTTATCCAGATATATGCAACCCAATTTCAGGCGTCCTTCAATATAAATTGGCTCCAGTTGACATACGTAAATCTATAAAATGTAATTGCATTCGTGTGCAAATATTTCCTCTCTAGAGACTGGATGCAACTGAAGCATGATTCTGTTTGCAGACTTCGGGTAGGTACCGGACATTTGGACAACTGGACATTTGTTAGCTACTCTCCTTACAACACGTGGAATGCAAACTTCATTCTGTTTATCAGGAAATCTCTTTATGTCCACCAAATAGTTTCATCATAGACTACAGATCAGATACTGCCAGCACTTAATTATTGTGTACATACGCTCCTCGCTAAAATAAATGTTTGTTTATATTCTCTCGGGAATCGGGATATACTTGCAACGATTATGCATTACTCGGAAAACTCAAATGATTACGTAATATGTAGTTTTAACGGGAAAAATATCGTGGAAACTAAGCTAAACATCACATCTCTAGGGGATTAACCGAGTAATCGAGCTACTACCAGAAATTCAGACAAGTTGAGAGTTAAAACATGTTTCAAAGTTTTAAATGATCTCCATTCTACATTTACCAGCGAACTTTAATACTGTAATAATACCCAGAAAACGTTAGAATTGTATGGAAGCTTCTCAATGCCTATACTAATTATATAAAATAAACTATATCGAACGTCCTGGATTAGCGCAGACTCGCCTAGAAGGTTCCCGACACGCGAACGCTGAAACTTCCAGAAGTAAGGGCTTTTTTTATAAATACGTCATCAACTGTCACCGGGAGTTCAGTGATTCAGCACCAGTCGCCAAAAGTTGTCCAGTTTACAGTACCTACATGTATACAAAAATAATTAGTACGTGTCGTGACATAGTGTTAATAAACTGTGATCTAAATTAAAATCACTGTTTAAATGAATATAATAACATTACAATGTAATAATATTTAGAAAGAAAATTCCTTGTCTCTTTTCCCGTTTCTTATCCTTCTCTGTATTTAGCCCATTGTGTATTTTTAGTTTAAAAATAAACTTGAAACTAATATGGAATCATGAAAGAGATATAACATTTCTTCCAAATGCTTAGGCACAAGAATTTCACTAGAAACTGCAAATGAGCATTTGATTCAACGTTTCGAAAGCATATTATGAAAAAAAACAATCGAACAGTTTCAGTGTTTATTATTTTATTTTTTATTTTAGGCTTAACGCGGAATACTCCAAAAGAGCCTGAAAAGCGAAGAATAATAACTTATATTATGTAAGTAAATATCTGTATGCGATTCTTATGTTAATTATAAACAAATAATCAAAAAAAATCTATGAAGTCGAGTGCGTAACTGTTTACCAATAAAACGATACATTTTGCTTCGCTGTTTAGACGTGAATTAAGCATAATATTATTTGTCCTTGTTTTCATAACTACCGCATAATTTATTCTGATTTTTATTATCGCCGTTATCTACGTGGACAATGTGATGCACCAACACGACTCCATTTAATGTTCAAATTAATGTATGGTACTAACAACCACTTGATTCCCAAATACATTTTAATTTATTATTAAATTTAAAAAAACAAAATTCAATTTCGATATTTTTTGAAAGCATGTTTTTGAATAGTTTGGAGTGCTTTTGGAAATGCCCTGAAAAGGCGAAACAGCTGTCAACAAAAACACAATTGAACAAGATCAGCACAAAACAAAGTACAGCTTTCACGTATCAATGTCTCGTTATGTCATATAGCATTGTAAACTCAAGACAGGGTCTGGACTTTTTCGGTGTAAGTCTATCAAGATTTAGACATTCACTGAATTAGACTCAATCTTGTCTTGAGAATGTCCATAGTTTTGTCCTAGCTTTATATATTTTAATATTGTTTTACCCTTCCTGTTTCTTTTTTTTCATGTAACATGTAATTGTGTTTAAATGGACCTCAAATGTCTGTAAATAAATAAATAAAGTATCTGTTTTTTCAATATGTAAAGCGCCCTTGAGGTATATTTTATACGAAAACGACGCTTATATAAACTATCCATAATAATAATAATAATAATTACATTTTACTGGAAATGATTTTTCTTTATCCAATACTCCACTTGGACGTTTATGTTTCAGTTTCGATAAAGTTCCCTTCCGAAAATATTTTTCATTTGCGATCTTGGTGTCCGTGATAAAGTTTTTAACGACCATTTTCTTTTTTTAGGGAATTAGGATGTTAATATGTAACCAGGGCACTGAGAACAGAGAATGGAAGAACAATGGTATGAAATTCGCACAAAGTACTTCCTTATTCCTTGTAATTCTCCTCCGGTAGACTATTTTCATTCATTCCTCGTACAATGAAGTTCCCTTTCATAAAGAAATACTTCGTGATGTAAAAAGTGTATTATAATATTTGGTATTATGTTAATATAAAAAAAAAAATATTTAGGTACAACATTTTAATAAAAAACAGATTTATGCATATATATAACATTTTGCAGATAATTAACTAAGCAAAGGGTACGACGCCTTGCAGGGTACCCGCTTGCACAGCGCGGGTTTTAAACTGTGCAACCATAATAGAATGTGTACATAATTCCAATTACAATTTTTTCGCAAATATATAATTAATTAAGTAATAACAGCTCTTTGATAGAAATTTTTTTAAATAATAAAAAATAAACAAATACACAATAATATATTAGAATAAAGTGAAATATATTTACTGCGAGGAAGGTAAGAGGTGTATAGGTAGGAAAAAGAGAGAATGATGGGAAAGATCCAATTAATATGTATATATTTATTATTTTTTCAATAAATTAATATTTATTTATATAATAAATTATCTAATATGAATTTTACAATACTTCAAACATTTTTTTTGAAGATTTAAGTTTAGTGTCAAAGATATCTAAATGGGGGCAATATTAATTTGTTAAACACGGAACAACTACGATAAAAAAATGAGTTTTGAATATAGTTATTTCTTGGCAATTCTTGGTTATAAAATCTAAATTTGTAATATGTAACCATTCACCGACTTCGTATGTATACTGGTTTCGAGACGTAACCCGTCTCTTCGTCAGAACAAACTACTAAACTAAAACGGAAGTACCTACCTCTATACATACATACATTGCGAAACATAGCTAAGACTCATTTCGCGATTGTGGCTTTCAATTTGAAAGTCTTGTCTTTATATTTGTAAAACGTGAGTGTCTAGTGATTGTATTTAATTTGTTTTAACCTTGAAACTTCCACACAGGGGAACTTGGACGAATGAAACCTATACAAGAAAATATGAATTAAATCCCAGTTACACCCCGCATTTATCCTGATGGCGCTATAATAATCACATAATATCTAGAACAGTGAAATTGCGGCTGGGCTTTGGAATAATATGGCTCTCACAAATCCCTAATTCTCTTCCACGTCGCGTTCCCAAACTTCATACTGAATATCATAATGTACAAATGTACACATACACCGGCTAATGTTTTACTTACACGACACGCTACCCAGAATGTTTGCGTTAGCTCAAATAGTTGCCCAGAACTTGCTAACTGGTGGTGTTTGGGTGCGAGAATTTGCATCCATTTAGGTTTTTATTGTACGTAAACCCTTTCAGTTTGAGATTATCACCCTAAAAAGTTTTTGTTGCGTGTTTTAAGCTATTCTTAAAAAAAATATTTATTGAATGGAAATATAGCCTAAAATGTGTACGTAAAATGCACGATTTTTTTCTATTATGTACAGGGAAAGTAATTATAATAATCGAAAAGTACTTGTGATAAATATTATGTTTTTGTCGGATTAATTTAGTCAGTTAGTTTAATTTGTAATTAAGTATTAGTTAAACTCCCATTGTTTACAACTCAACTAACTAACCATCACCCACTTTTTCCAACGGGGTAGGCGGAGATAATAGATGCCATACCACTCTATCCTCGCTACTTCTACAAGAGTGCATTTTCTTTTGCACCCCCGCCTATTTTTCCGACTTTTCGCATGTTCATTTTCAAGCACTTGTACTTGATCGAGTCTTTCTTTATCTTCTACTCAGACTCCATTCCAGAAAAGTACTTAAAATGCTATTTTACTTTTTGAAAAGTATACATAGGTATTGCGGTTTACCGAAAATTCCACATGAATAAAAAAAATACTGAAAGTTATCTGTTGCGAAAAATGTGTTCTACCAGATTATCAGTCAGCCTTGGAAAGTAAAAAAAAAGAAATATGTTTCAATAGACCAGGGTTGGCAAACACCGCCTGATATGAAATTATTTCGTAAGCTCCAATTTAAAAATATATTATTGTGGATAATTTCAGTAAAAGTAAATTGGTTTTGACTAAAATAAAATTCCGACCAAAGAAAACAATATAATTTAGTAGCACAAGTGGCCCTGTAAAAGGTCTGAGGGAAAGAAGACCCACCTCTATCTGCATCTGTTTTAGAGCCCTGGTGGACTCTCTATCAGCAACGCTTTTTTAAACGATTTTACATGGTGTAAATTTGCAAAAACAAATTGAATAATTGCATAATATTTTTTTTTCGAGTGAAGTTAAATTAGGGAGCGGAAACATCGATCGACTCAAAAGAGTGTAACGATGCCACCGCTCACAATTCCTCTCAGTGAGTGCCTCCGCGTCGAAAAGAAAAACATGATTTAGTGCATAAAAAAGTTACATAGTTGGCATACACAATAATAATTAAAAGAATCAACAAACAGGCATGCGAAAGACAGTTTTTTATGCATTTGTATTTTGTATTTATTTATTACATTAATATTTAAAAACGTTTCGTATTCGTATCAGTCGTATCTAAAATTTCCAGTTTTTTTAACAGATTTTTTGACGTGATAACGTCTAATAAATCGATGAACGCCGGCTGCACACACGAAAAAGCATGACTCATTGTCACGTTCCGCCTGAGCCGAGTGTGCAAGCGAGAGCGCGGAACAAGCGATAGAGAAGCACGATCGGCCTAAGCGTTCGGTTTGTGACGCATCTATCTCTCTTCCACTCCATCGGCCGATGCCTCTGAGTAGAAGGGAGACAGAAGCAGCACACAAGCTACAAAGTTAAAGTGAAATTATCATCACCAAATTGTGCACTTCCAGATCAAGTAAATATGTTTTCGGTAGTACCAGACCGATCCCTTAAAAGGATATTTTTTTCATCAATGTTTTCTTATGAAGTTATCACGTAAAATTATCGTCCGTAAACCGACTTTACAGACAACCAAAAGTTTTTGGGATATCTCAATATTTATCTTTTTATCACTTTTCGTGCTGGGTATTGTTCCTAGTTTAAAGTTCTTTTTCACATAAAACAGGCTCTTGCGTAAACTGAACTGATTCTTTATATTCTATTTGGAACTCGCTCCAAAGTTAGCCGATCTCTTAGCCGCCCGAGGCGCTCGCAAACCTTACTTCCCGCCCTTTCAGTGTGAAAAGTTTGCCCATAACCTTTCTTACGCGGCCCGTTCCTAAAACTTTATCCTAAAAAATACAACCTTATCCCTGAAATAGAACGCCAAGTAGTTCAAATCTAAAAGCTTTTACAAATCGACTGTAGGAGGCGGCTGGACGCAATGCAACGGCCCAATGTTTTAATTTGTAGTTACATTACTTTCAAATGATGTGATGAATACACATTGTGATCTTTCTTTTAACTAACTAACTAACCATCACGCCATTTCCCCGAAGGGGTAGGCAGAGAGGATAGAACGCCACACCACACTGTCCTGGCATACTTGGCATCCTCCACATTCATACATCTTCTCATGCACGCACGTCGATTATTCCGACTTCTTACATGCCCACATTCAAGCACTTGTTTTACTTGATCATGCCATGTCTTTTTCGGCCTTCCTCGACTTCTATATCCAGGCACAGTCGCATCATATATTTTTTTAGCCGTTCTTTCATCATCCATTCGCTCTACATGACCGAACGAACCAACGTAAAAGACCTTTCTTAGTTTTGTCGATAATGCTTATCTCAGCCTTGCATTCTGCTCTAATTTCAACATTGGTGCACCTATCATACAAGGGGATCTTTCTTTTGATGTGTTAAATAAGAACTTTAAATGTTTAGCGTTTTTTATTGTCGCTTCAATAATGTGATAAATAAACATCCCTAAAACCTTTTTACTTTGTGTAATATGCACACTAACACGTGTAAAGTGTCAATGTGTGGGTGGAGGCGTTCTGGAAAAGCGGAAACTGCTCCATTTCCACGGAAATTTATTTCCGTCCATTCGTCAGGGGTGATATTGAAAACGATTGATTCCCATTCAATCGCAGAATCGAATCTCTTTTTCCCATTTACGGGTAAATGGTGTTTATCGCTCGGCGACTTCTTCTGTCACATGGGCAGGGATGTAATTGAACTTTATTATTTCTTTACTACTTTCCATTATCCGAATCAAAGGTGCACAAATCATCATCATCAAATCACCGTGATTCTAATAAAGCTCAAAATTCAAATTAGATAATAAATAGTAAAATTTTCAGGAAACCTATAATTCCCTGAATCATCGACTCAATCATCGACTATGCTAAATTTGTCACACATTTTTTATTCAATGTCTCGTGCATAAAATCAGTCGAGTTCAGCATACAATTCGCCTTCACCTCTGTAAAATTTATCAGATATGGTAGCATGACCTCTAGTCGTGGGTGACCACACTTCCAGTCTAGGGTAAAAGCTTATCTCTCCACCCACCCTTGTTCCGCCAGTGGCGTATAGCAATCAATCACAACCTACGACATGTTTGAAGTATTACACGTGGCTTTGTGTTTCAGAGGCTTTTGTAAAATGTTTTATCAGGAATACTGAAAGAATTTCACACCTGAAGACTGGACGGAAGAAGCAAGCAGCATAGTATTATTTTTTTAAGAAATATTTACGTTATTTTGATATACCCAAATATTTTGAATTCCTGGGTTACTTTGTAACAGCGACCGTGTCAGAAAGTAGGAGGGAAACAAATTGAGGGTGGGGGGGGGATTTGAACCTGGGGATTCGAATTCGGAGTCCGTGACTCTAACCGTCCCGGTTTTAGTGACAATTTGTTGGTTTTAAATGCATTAAAAAAATTAAAAGTATTGTCAGTCATCGGCAAAAATTGTCTAATGCCCGCTTTATATGGGACAGTTTCTTGTTCAGAAATTTACACAGTTTCTTGTTAAAACAGTCTGTCAAAAAAAATAAATATGTGTATTTTTGAAACGCGATTGTAAGTTATTATCGTATGTTTTGCCCTCAGGAAAGTATATTTGCTAATAATGTAAATATGTTAAATTTAAAAGCATACAATAAACCAATGTCTACTTAAACGTTTACGGAAAACATTGTTTCATTCTAGCACAATGCATCAACTTTATACGGGTGAAACTGTGTAGTAAACTGTCCCCATATATAGCGGGCTTAAAGGTCGTTTTAAACTAATAAAATGCGTAAAACAGTTTCAGTGTTAATAAAATGTAGAAAATCTACCGGATAATTGTTTCATCAATTCATCAACAGCTGTGAAACTGAAAATTCGTTTTTAAAAAATTTTATTGACTTCTCATAAAATCCATCCATTATATGTTTAATCCGTGTTATTTTTCTGTGATTTGTGTTGGTTTTTTTACTTTCTATATTGCGGCTTTATAAATAAATAATACAAGATGTATAAAGACCCTTTCGACAATAACAACCGGATTTGACTGTACAAATGCTTTGTGAAAATCCATAAGTTCTCTTTTATTGTTTCTTTTCGAGGAAAATATTATTTGTATTATTTTTTGCGCCCAAGAAATATTTCGCTGATAAATTGGCCTCTCGACCTCGTTTTTTCTCAGAACAGATTATTTATTTATTTTATCAGGAAACTGATATTTCAGTGACCCTTTTTCGTGTTATTCTGTTAGACGTAAAAATAACGTTGAATGTTATTCCTGTCCTCGCATGTAATAAATAAAATCACAAAATATCGTAAATATAATTTGGAATTAAAGACAAACGTTAATTTTTATTTTGTAGGTATTACATTTAATCTACTTTAAAATGGTTTATTACCAGATTGTTTTATGACAAAGGTTCAGTTTAACCGCAACACCCATGGGTATAACACCAGAATTAAAAATAATTTAAAGACAACCAATAGATCTAAGAAATGTACTCAGAACAGCATAATGTACAAAGAATTCAAAAGGTATAATGAACTACCGGAGACTGTCAAAGAAATAAACGGATTAAATGAATTCAGAAGAACCTTAGTAAAATACTAATGTAATACAGCAATGTTTCTGAGACATAAAATTTTGGATACCACAATAATAACGTATTGCAGTTGTATCAAGAATAACGTATTGCAGTTACCTTATTCAACCAGGAATCATTCGGTTTTTATTTGGAATGGTAACAAGAATAGAACCGCTTGCTGGGAATAATCGTAAGAGATAACTATTTCTTACACTATATATACGAAATTAAGATATTTGAAATAATTTTAAACCTATTAAAACATAAAAAGCATATTTTTGATCAGTTATAAATATTTAGATGAAAAAAAAAGTATTATACACCGTGTCCCACGATGAGACCGCGAAACTCCGGAGGGTGATTGTTCATGCTTATTCTGAGAAAAAAATCCTTAGAAAGTTTTTTTGATCCGGGCATTTCCAATAATTAATTTTAAAAAAGTATTCATAAAAGGCGACGAGTTAATAATACTGGCTTCTAACTTTTAAAGTGCTAGCGGCGGCGGGGTGGCGGTGGGGGCGGGGAGGAGTGGGGGTCCGCTCTCTGGTACGCCTTGTACGGACATTCAAAATTCGAATTTCATATCTGAATCTTTAGTTTAAGTTTCAAAAATATGTGATTTCTTCGCGCTTATTGGTGCAGGTCACGTGGTGTGAGCCAGTTCAAAAATTGACGGTATTACACGCGTGAATTTTTATTCATATTTTAATAATTTTTTAAAGAAATTAGAATTGCTGTTTTTTTTGAAAAACTTCATTAAGATTTTTTTCTCAGAATATCATGAATAATCACCCTCTGGAGTTTCGCGGTCTCATCGTGGGACACGGTGTATTAGCTGTAATAAAAAAAAAAATTATAGCTAAACAAAAATGTACAAACAAACAAACAAACCAACATGTGCACAAACTACGTTCGGAGGTGCGAGTTAATTTTGTTTGTGGTCATTTTAAATAAGTACCAAGCATATACTTCCCCTACAACCTGTTGGTGTAATACTTCTTGAACTTGTATTTATCAGACTTGTAATTCGTCCCATAATCCGATGTGTTAGTACAATAGATACTTAAACTAATCAACCCTTTACATGTGCCCTAAAAATTCTAAATCAATACTCGTGAATAATAAACGTATTTATCCATTTATATATACGTGCTAGTTAGAGTTTACGACGCAATTATGCTGCCGTCTTCTTCGAATAAATTGTCATGTAGCTCGTATGGGAATTGGTTCAGACAAATAATTTATACTATTATTAATTTGTACTACTACTAGTATTTGTTTGAATCAAGTCTCGTATACCTTGTATGAGACTTGATTCAGGCAAATATCACTATGACGATGTCAGTAACGACGTATTTTTTTATCGGATTCCATTAATCGTTGTTTGGTGGAAGAAATATTTGCAATTCATATTCTTTTTCCTGCCACTTTGAAAAACATGTTTACGCACAGGTGTTAGGTACATATTGTAACGAGTGTTGTATTCATTATTTTTGCAGATTTACAGAATAATTTTGACAAATATCATGTCATCTTTTGATGAATAACATTGATTTGCATCTTCATTTTACAGCAAGAAATTAATTGCGATGGATTTAGCGACAAGAAAATAAACGCATTTTAATACTGACACATATTAAATATAGACCAAAATTTATTTCTGGATGATTTATAAAGCGCTATTTTTGCGAGAAATCGCCTCTAGAGCGCTAACCGGAAGCCTTCATTTTTGATTTTTTTCTTAATTTTTTTAGGATAACTAAAATGCACCCATAGGTTTATTCTTTGTCTAATTAAAACGTTTAACACAAAGCACATCTTATCTTTCACAAAGCTTTGCTGTCACATTTTGTGTGCGCCGCTAACTTGGTCCCATGCTATAAATATAGGACAAATCACGATATTTTTTAGCCTCGGTACTCCTATACTTTTTATGTTAATATTGATGTTCGTTTTGGGCAAATAGTTCCGGCGCCATTTGCTCGAGTGTCGTGATAATTAGCTTCAATTGACGCCTTCTATCAATCCATCATCTCAGAAGTGCTTTGGTGGAGCCTACATAATATTGTGGTCTCCACACATTTGAGCTTAACAATGTAGTGTTTATATTGACTGGACTAATTACTGCTCTCCATAGCACGCCGCCGACCACTTGACAAGTTATTTATTTGTCGAGTCATCGTGAAATGATTCTGTTTTGGCTGGACATTACGCTGCTGACAGATTTTTCCTAATAATTAGCGTTCACAATAGATCAAGTTAACGTTTTGGCGTTAAAGCATCCTAAATATTTTTTTAAAATTCAACATTCTGACATTCGTAGAAAAAATTTGCACACATTTAACACCTTACCTACGTAAATTGATCAAAATAGCATTGACGAAAAATAGTATATATCAGTATTATTTTATTGAGTAATAGCCGAACACACCCGTAGGATGGTCATCGACGGTCTGTCAGGACGGCGGTATCCTCTTTCTCTTTACTTATCGTCTCCTGCGTTTAAATATTCAGATTTCCCAACACATACACCACACTCCACACACATACAACAATACACATGACATAACATAACCACTGTTTGCTCACTTCACGTCTCTTTAGAAATTTGTCTTGTACATTGTGTTGTCCACGTAATGGGTGTTTATTGAAAATTCTTTGTTAATTTGTAACAAACATAGCACTGTGTGTTTAACATTTAAATATAAATAAATCGATGAATTCAGAAGTGAGGCAACAGTCGCGGCAACCGCTGTTGTCAACTACCGTCATCAGGCGGGGGGCGGGGCCGATTTAACTGGCTGGGCCTAAACTAGAATGTCTCCCGGGAGCCGTAAAGGTTAACTAACAGCGGGACATCCACTGCAAATATACGTCGTCAATTTACGTCAGAACTACGGGACGTGAACCTGAAATCGCACGACAATTTGTAGAATCCGTATGAAATAGTTACCCTTCAGAAGTGGTTATGTGACGATGATATTATAACGAACTAACCATCTCGCCATTTTCCCGAATATGTGGACTGAGAGGATAGAACGCCACACCACTGTCCTGACATTACGGCCTTCGCTTCTTCCACGTTATGAGTCGACACATAAACATGGATGATGCTATTAATTATTATAAAATATGACGTAATACAATGAAAGCCCCACCCTTTCCCTAGACTGCTTTAAAGACTATTGAGTCTTTTTTCAGTCCAGCCAACTCTACCGATTTTTTCAACAAGCTAAACCGCGATTTTAAGATTGTTAGTGTGATAAAAATACGGATGAATTTACGATTATGTACGCGAACAAATGCTTTCATTGTACCCCTACCACCGTCTCGGCTTATGTATTATAATTGTCATTATTTCCATCACCCAAACCAACCAGAGTCGGCCCAAATTAACAGTGGTAGGGATGTTAGTTTCTACCCCGATCATTATTTATTAGTAATTACAACCACCCGTGTGGAGACCGGTATCCCGCCTCGCCAGGCCCCCCATCCCAGACATCCACCCGTGCATCCGCGGTCAGGGTCTCAATGGAGGGGGGATTAGGGAAAGAGGGGAGGGACAGAACGCATGTGTGCATCTCACACTAACATCCTATCATCCTATCTGGCAGACACTATTTCATACGTCCCCTGCCGTACCCTATCACAATACCTATCCAAGGACCATCCTATCCTTACAAAAGACACAATACAATTGAGTTGAGGGATGGGATATAATTTGAGACCTTCACGCACGCACACACAAACAGCCCGGGACGGGCCGCCCGTGCGAAGGCACACCAAGTCCCCCCCGGGGACTACCCCACTAAGCAATCTATTAGTTCTAGATACTTCCTTTTACGGAACGAAACGTGCACAAATGCCAGTTCAATCCATGTCCCTTCACCACCTATTGTTCTACTCATGCAGACTCTACTTCTACCTTTTTAATCCTGGTATTTAGGCTCCGTAATATGACGTAATGGAATATATAGCACCCTAGGGGATGTTTTATAATATATATTTAATATAAACAGTGCCTTTTAAGTGAAACCTATTTACGGCGGAGGCCAACGTCAGGCGCATTGAAATCTTTTTATTTGTATGCGAATTAGCGGAAAATAGAATTAACATGCACGGATTATTCAGCACTCAGCACCATTCATTCAACGTTTTGCCTACGTAATGTAATAAGAAACTTACTTACGAATACCTACATTACCATAAATATATTTTTTTCCATTATTTTCCATTTACTGAGCTAAAAAAACTTTTGGTTGTCTGTAAAGTCGGTTTACGGACGATAATTTTACGTGATAACGTCATGAGAAAACATTGATGAAAAATAGCATGCTTTTATGAATTGAATTGAATTATCATTATTTTGTATAATACAAAGCAGGAGTTCATTGAAAATTACATTTTTCCCATAAATTATCATTTTTTTGCACTCTACTCGGACGCATCGGCCGATGGAGTGGAAAAGAGATAGATGCGTCACAAACCGAACGCTTAGGCCGATCGTGCTTCTCTATCGCTTGTTCCGCGCTCTTGATTGCACACTCGGCTCAGGCGGAACGTGACAATGAGTCATGCTTTTCGTGGGTGCAGCCGGCGTTCATCGATTTATCAGACGTTATCACGTCAAAAATCCACTTGGAGCAGTGGAGTAACCTGTGTTACCTTCAGCGCTTCGATTCTGTTAACTTTTTCAACTACTGCGCATACGATTTTGTACTGAATTCGTATGCGCAGAAGTGTATAAAACCTTAAGAGAATCGCACCGCAGAGACATGTTAAAATTAATATAATTGATTACTATATTGAAATAATGAATAAAAAAAAATAAAAAAAATGAGATTTAAAAAAAATTCTCTATAAAAACATAAAGATTATGAATATCGATACGCATAGTGCCTAGAACGAATAGAAATTTATCCTTTCGTCATATTAATGGTGGGTGGTCCTAGACTAAAATGTGGTATATGACATAAAAAATACTTAATGTATGTGATACCTTAGACTGGCACTGAAGCGTATTTTGCGTGTAGTAAAAATAATCAAGGTGCACGCGGTGTACCAATCCAGTGTCCTATGCACCATTAGGTGCGGATAAGGGAAGCTAGTAATAGTTGTAATAAAGTGGTTGTGTAGACCTATGTTTCTTCACAGGAGCAAAACTAGTTTTTTTTTCTTTTCACGTATTTTTACGCAATTGGTCACGGCCGCGGCCCCCTTAAAAATTTCGTTTCAAGTCCATTTCCAAAATTGATTAACAAACATTTCGAAAATAGTTTCTTATATAAGGGAATCATGTATTTTAATGAATTGCCAAATGAACTAAAAATTATTCATGTCTTTAAGAAATTTAAATTTAAACTAAAAAACACACATTGATTGATATGGCATTTATTTTGTAGAACTCCATGATATCTTATGTTAAATGTTAGTGACATTTTTTTGTTTCGCCTTGTAAGGGCATTATCAATCACGTAGAACCAAAAAAAATCGTTTTTTGATTTTAACATAAGATAAAAACACACATTTATTTAAAACAACTATAATCACTATCTTTTGCTTTCTTAATTGTTTATTTTGCACATCTAGTACCTAGATTTATTTTTTAATTTACCTTACAAAGATTACTACTTATATTTTACCTTATTGTACTACTTATATTAATACTTTATACTTATATTAGATTACTACTTATATTATGTATCTTTAGCGTAACCTCCCTCACCAAGCACAAGAGCTTGTCTTTTTTATTGGTGAGGTAAAGCGTTATGATTATTTTGTATAATTATTATTATTTTGTATAATTATTGTGTTATTAAGCTTTGTAAATTCGTTAATATATTTATTTTAAAAAAGAAAATAAAAATAATAAAATTCAAGACCCAGAAAGCAGGAGCAATGCGAGATATTTATATCGATTATTCAAACTTATGACTCGAGTATGACTCAATTCAATATTATTTGTGGTATGTAGAGTGTGTACCAGATTTACAAATTACTCGAAAAATACTCACATTTCCCTGGAATTCCGCTGTTTCGCGTTCCAGAAATAAAACAAAGATATTTGGCTGAAAATATTCAACTATAAACATTTTCTGCTTTTATATTTGATAATTGATTGGAGTAAAGAAAACTCGGTCGGTGAAATTCCTCCAAAAATTGCGATGTACGTTATATTAGTATTATATTTTCTTTTTTCTTCCTTGCTAATGGAAATTTGGTACTATCTGGAATCCTTCCGCCCGCCGGAGGTCCCGTTTCAATACGAAAATTGCTGAATGTAATTTGATTTATGAATACAAACATTTCACAGGGCTGCTCTATCGTCCTCGACCTAAATAAGAAAAAGTAATGTTTTTGGAGTTAACCCTAGAAATTAAAAAAACGATATTGGCTTACTTCCAGTATGTTAGTATGTTATTGTGGATAACCTAAATAGTTTTCAAATATCGTTGAAAAAAATGTTTGGAAAACCTCGCTCCCAAAAAATCTTTTAATAAAGATTCTCGGTGAAAAATATTTTTTGGCACGAATTTTAACTTATTCTACATAATAATCTTTTTCTGGGGGTAAACTTTTTATACAATGTTATCATGTTACCAGCTTACTAAAGTTTTTCACCGAGTCTTAACTGTCTCTTTTAAATAGTAATGTGTTTTAAATGTTTGAAACTTCGCAAAACCACTAAGGGTCTATGCAGTACGTAATAATTACGATCTTGGTCATTGGATCACGCAAGTCCCGTATTGGGTCTTTGCGCACTGTGGTACTGTGTATAAAAAATAAAGCAAAAGGTTGATTATTATCCTTGTCAGACCTTTCTCGACCTCAAAACAACTAAGGCTCAACTTTGTTTCAATTGTGAATCTTGTTGTTTTGGGGTAGCATTCGCTTTGGACACTAAGATATAGTCCAGGAAATTACCAGTTTCACATAAGCAAAGGTACAAATTGAAGTACGCTTTCGCGAAGTTCCTCGCCAAAGTAATGAAAGTTAACCGAAGTACGGATAGCGTCGTGTGAAGTGGCATACTACCTACATTCCTCTAACTGCAGTCAACTTCACGAGCTTGAAAGCTTATTGTACTACACTCTCCTGAATTTGATTATAGTTAACTTATTATTATTATCTGGCACAGTTATTTCCGACTATTTGAAAGCAGTCCGAAATTGAAATATTTGAGTATATCATAAGAGCTGAAATATTTCTTTAAAAAATTTTTTTTTAAATATATAAATAAAATGAAATATATTTTTTTTTTTAAAGTATAAGGGTGTAGAATGAGATGTCTTTGTACTTCACTTTGATTTCCAGGTTCTTTGTTGGATTTTAATTTAAAACCCGTTTAACTTGTACACGATTTATTGTCAAAGAATATTTTTACAAATAAACGACTATATTGGACTAGGCCTTAAATCAGAATGTGCGCCGTGACCGCTCACGTCCTCTATGTCGCGACGTCACGCACACTTACACAATTACACTTACACACATATACGTGGTGTATAAACACCACAAAAAAGTCATTTCAAACAACGCTACCCGTACATTGGTCATCTTTCAATACTTCGGCGAAGAACTTTGCTAGAGTGGGTTAGTTAAGCTAGCTCAAATTTAGGTGACAATGTAAAAAAAGAAGGGTACTAGTCCTCGCCTTTGAGGTACCCCAGTTAAACGTTGTTATGTAACAATGAAAGCTCCCATCTTTTCTCTAAACCGTTTAAAGTCTTTATGTTATACATTTTGTTTATCCAAACACTGAAAATAGAAATTACGCCTATAATTACGCCATAAATAGGATTCAAAGGAATGGCAACTTGGTGTGCGAGGGTGTTGATCTCTTCAACTCCAGCATTGGATCAGTCAAGTCATTTTGTAATAAACTCTAGCATTGTATTGTTGTGTATTTAAGGCATATTATGTATTATATATATTTTACATTTTTATGTATTTGCAAATATGTTTTGTATTCTCTTTTTATGAAAAGCCTGTATAGGCGTGTATAATGAATAAATAAATTATTGATATCTCAACAGAGAAGCTCTGGATGTGAATTTTATGTTATACTTTGAAAATTTAGACCATAACAGGTTGGAGTGAATGTGTTAATGACAATTTTATAGTTGTGTAGGTGAATTCCATGTAAAAGTGGACAAAACCAGGAAAAAAATAAAATTATTTTTTTAAATAAAATTATCTTGTTATGTTTGTTGGGATATTGAAGTTGTTTATCAACTCAACTTTATGGACATTCCTGCCCCCTGGTGAGAGAAAACTGCATTAGAAGAAGCAAGATGGCCACCATCAGTTGAATAGCTTCTGTGAACCTACTTTTGTTTTCAATATTTGTGTTGCGTCAGTTATGTTTATTTTTTGTGTATATAGGTAATTAAAACAATAGAAATGAATAGTGAAATATGATTTTTTTTTTAATGTATACTATTTTTACCATTGACATAAAAAATTTCAATGTAGAAAGTTCATAACTCACAGATTTTTCAGTCTGCATAGACATTCTCAATAAGTATGTCCATTTCATGTTGCATCAGTTACTACAACTTCTTTTTTTTTTTTTGGCATCAGCAGTGAAACCTCACAATTTTAATTCACTACACATTAATTTATATGCCAGTTTGCCTCTATAAAATAATTTTTTAAACTACTTCATAAGCCATTTTACTTATTTATAATTTAGTTAAAAGAAATGTTTTTCTTCCAAATGTTGCATCAGTTACCATGGAATTCATTTACATTTCAATTACTTGCTACTAGTAGCAAGTAATAACAGTGAATATTAATTTGTATCGCTAAAAAAGATGGGTTCTAGTCCCCGCCCTTGAGGTACAAGTAATGAGATATGTCTGTCTCTTCTCAGGCTGTGCACGCTGACCATCACGCGACTGTCGGTGTGCGCGCCGCTGCCGGCCGGGCTGGGCTCCGTGTCGCTGGCGGCGCGCATGCACTCCTCACGCCGGACGCTGCGCAGCAACGAGATCCCGCTGCCGCCCAACGGCGCCGCCCTGGACACCGACCTGGACCTCAACTTCAGCCTGCAGTACCCCCACTTCGTCAAGCGGGACGGGAACAGGTAATCCTTACACTTACACTGCTAAAATACACACGCGCGTACACGTCGCGCGTCGGGCCGACTTAAATTGGTTCAGGTTTTGGGGATGTATGACTACATATACACATGTTGAAACAAAACTCGATGTACAAGCGGGAAACCGGAGATACTTCACAATACGTGGTAGAGCTGTCAATATTCCACAAAAGTTTTTACTCTCTGGATTATAGAGGTACAGCATAGAAATGGGCAACGCTGTGATTGGTTGGATTTAAAAATCTTAACCTACTGTATAAATTTCGATTTTAAATTATTTAATTAAACCCAACCTATCTTAACCTACTGTATAAATTTCATAACCTATTATAAAGGATATTGCTTTTAAATAGCTATTTGATTTAAATTATTTTATTAAACCCAACCTATCTTAACCTACTGTATAAATTTCATAACCTATTATCTATGAATTTACCAATAGACTAGTCCTCATAAAAGTTACCACGTATTGTGAAGTATCCCCGGGAAACCAGTTAATAGTTGCAGTCGATTTTGTAGAATTTTTTATTTTTATTTGACCCATAGTTTTCGAGAAAATTGAGTACAATGTGAATTTTTTTTCGATATATATTTTTGCTAATTTTTAATAAATATCATGTAGGTATTTAGTCAAGTTCACACTTTCCATTAATAAAACAAAATGAAAAACAGCATTTTATTATGAATTTGTGCAATTTTACTTAACCTGCGGTACTAATGAAGGCTTTTATGAGAAGAAAAAAAAAATTTAAAGCTCAGATTCAAAAGTCACGTTACACATTCTACTCCAAACATGATGTAGATTCACCAGTTTTAGGGTTGTACTACGAGTTTTGTTACTCCATGTACAAAGAAAGCGTTTTTTTCTCCTAAAATTTCCGTTTTTTTTAAATCATGAAGGCGAACTTAAAAACACGGTTAGCTTTAAAAGGGTTCATTAAAATGTTTGAAATATCTTAGCGGGTTTCGCCCGCAACTTTTAAGGGACCCGCTTTGCGCTTTTGAACAAAGAGTTTTCCTTAAACGGATTCGATATTTGAAATTTAAATAAAGCAGCATTCTTCGTGTTGTTTAAGGTGCATTTCCGTTTGGTCCCAAAGCGGCCCCTTGTCATCCAAATTTAGTTCAGGTCTGTTTAGTAGGTGAATTAAATTTTAGAATTTTAGAATTTTATTCACCTGGGCCCCTCTTTCGAAAGGTCGAAATTCAATTTCGATTTTTAGACAATATATATCGCGCACGTGATTTGTAATGCAAGTATTAGCGTTTTTCAAAAATGCCCATCCAAATTTTTAAGATTACTACTTTTCAAATGTATGTAATGAATTGAATATATTTTTCTAATTCCACCACTTTCCCTTATCCGCACCCAATGGTGCATAGGACACTGCGTTGGTATATTTCATGTTGACCCCCTACGGGAATCGAACCCGAGACCTCATGCACAGAGGCCTAACGCACTACCACTATGTGCACAATTTACCTCGGATTAAAAAAAAATATTTTAATAAAAAAGTGCATTTTGTAAAAATTAAAAATTTCAAATAATTTATGTTGTGTGATTTTAATATTTTATTTTTATTTTTTAGGCTCCAAATTTTGCTACAGAGGCGAAAAAAATACAAAAACCGTACTATCCTCGGATACAAAACAATTGCCGAAGGAATTATCCGGATGGATCAGGTACTGAACATTTCACTATATTAATAATTATATAAAAAAATTAGTGGAGGTTAGAACTTGCACAAATCAGCATCTTTTGCAGACAATAGTAATTATACATAATAATGTAACATCACATGAGAAAAGTTCTTTAGTGTTCTTTATTAAGAAAATAAACATAACATTAGAAAAACAAAAAAATAATGCTGTCCCGATTAAACCGCATTTTTTCCGTTTGTCATCAGGAGCTATTAGCAAAAAATAAATTATCATAGAAATATAACAAAATAATAAAAAAGTTTACAAAATATACATAAAAGGAATAGAGATAATGCATATGGTGAATCAATATATAATAAATTATGGTGCATCAATATAAAGAAGTTGTATCTTCCAACCAAACCCTTAGAATAGAAATAATTTTATTAACATTATTACACGATTTAAATTCATAGGGCAACATATTAAATATTTTTGGAATTAAATATTCTAAAGTTCTAAAGTATTATTATTATTTATATTTGACTGAGCAAAAGAAAGAAACAAAGGCAACCAAATATATTGATACTTTACTCAAGTAGTTGGGTGACGGGTATCATGTGTTGCCTATTATTACCCTTATAATATTGTCAAAAAAGACCCCGATAACATTAGAAATTTGTAGAAGCATCTAGATATTTCTGCTGTGTAAAAAGGCGCTATATGGAATGCGCTAGATTGCGTGGAATATACTAGAAATTTTGATGTACCGTATCCGGAATGTTCTAATCTATTTCTCCCTAGCTATAAAAACGCCGTCTGCAGTCTCCGCAGGGCAGTCATTTCAATACCTTTGCAAAGTATTATCTAGTGAATTACCGATTAGTGAAAATAAATTATTTTGATTCAAAATAAATTAGTGGCGTTTTAAATACAATTCAAAAACATTACATTTTTCCAACTCTTTTACTATGGCTTATCGAATTGAATAAAGTGTGTTTGCGTTTTAGGTTCTCCAGCGCTCCATGGACATGGAGCTGGAGCTGTGCAGCGAGGGCAGCGGGGGCGGGAAGGGGGACAAGGGGCGGAGCGCGGCGCAGGCGCAGGGGGCGGCCGTGGCGCGCCTGGCCGTGCACCAGCTCAGCTCCACCCCCGTGGACCACGACACCAAGAACAACAACACTCTGCTTATCGCAGGTCGGTACCACATTTTCTTTTGTATGATTTTAAGCACACTTTGCTGATTTTATCAAAAATGCGTTGCGGTAAACTCAAAATTTGAGATAAATAATTCATTAAATATGAATGTCAAAAACCACATTTTAAAAATATTTTCATATTGACATGAAAACAAAACCCAAGACATTGTGCATCATGGTAGCTCATGGTCTTAATCTTCACTATAAGGTGGAATGTATGAAGCAGTTTACTCTGTGGAAATATCAGAAATTTTTCTTCTTTCGAAAATCTTACCTATACAAAAACTCTTCTTTAACCACATATACTTGTATCTTAGTGCTGATTATTTTTCATATACAAGATATATCATTTGTTTACAGTCGGCTGTTTTTTAAAGTAATTTCAATGCCAACGAGTCAGTGTATGTTTTGTCATAAATATAATATTTCTCACATTGTTTTAATAATTTCAGATCGAGGATACTCTGATGAAGAGGAAGAAGCGGAATTCAGTTCAGTGGAAGACAATGACGAAGGAATTATGACATCATATACCTCGAACCGACACAACAGAGCGATGGCTTATAATAAGAGGGACCTCTCCTACACGAAGGTACCATAAACCAACACCTTTTTATAAATTAATGTTCATAATATTATTTGTAAACTAATACATATATTTTTATTGATTGTTAACCGCAACCCACTGGTGCATTTGGGTGGTAGAAAAGTATCCCATTAGTTTTTCAAAGAGGTTTATTTAATGCATTTTTAATTTGGTAAAATTTATTTTGTCCGTATCATTAATGAATCAACATAAATCACATTTACTATTTGCCTGTGAGAGTTAAAGTGAATGCATTTAGAAAAAAATCTAAGCAATCAAATGAATGTCAGTAAATGTAAAAAGCTTTGTAATCACGTAATGAATAATTTCATTTAAAATATGTAGCTTTATAAAGTAGTAGAAGTTTGATAATACTATTTTGAAATGATAAAACTGTATCTAAAATACGCTGTCCATTATTATTAACATTCATACTGAATTGATCATTTTTGTACATTATACACATTTTTTCGTTGTAAGTACCTAATAATATTTTTATGATATGTAGTAAATATCAAACAGTGTACATAAGTAGCACAGAATATGACACCTATAATGATTATTCTTAATTTGTACAGTCCACTGCGCGAAACTTTAGTCAAAAGGGAGAGAGATATAAAAAGAATTAACGCTCTGACCCCATAAAGGGAACAAAGCAGCCATAACCAAATACACATTCCCCTCTATAGCTGGGCCCCCTGGCTTGTAGAGGTGGTCAAAAAGAGCCCTCCTGTGTTGGATGGTTCACGGGCTTCATAACAAGATGTTTCTTTTCCAGTTGGACCATGAACAGAGAGATATGGGCTACTCAAATATGGACAGGGAACGGTTATATAGGGACTAAGGGGGCGGAGAGGGACAGCGATTAGTGATTTTGAAAACAGGCACAGCAAGAGGAACGGGGGGGAAGAGCAGGGGAGCGGAAAATGTTTTAGGATCAACCGATTATCGCTTAAATAGAAAAGCACATTAGACAAAATTGGGTACAAATCCTACAGGGCTAGGTGGAGCAAGGATATTTATCCTCGTTACTAACCTAAAAAAAATGAATACTCATGCTAAACCTATAAAGATCGGTTCTATGTAATCATTAAGGATGAAAGAACATCTCCTCTGAGTTGGCCATTAGGTATTATCGAGGAGACCTATCGCGGGCTTGGATGGGATCGTAAGAGGTATGCTAAAGGTTAAAACCCGATCGTAGGGTTATTCAAACGCCCGGTAGTGAAACTGTGTACCCACCTTCCATCTCAAGATACATATTATACGACTATAAAATTAGTATAAGTGCTAGTTAAGTTTCATTATATTGTTTAGCAGCACTGTTTTTTCATAGAAATAACGAATTCGTCAAACATCCAAAATCATTTCTGAAAGACAAGAACAAACCGCGCTCCGACATTAATTATTTTATTATCATTTAGTATGTAACCTAGTTTAGAAATCACGGGAGAATACATTAATGTAAATCGTATTACTTTATTTTCATTACTAAATGTTCAGCCTAATCTCTCTAATAAAATCGTTACAAGCCGCGAAGTTGTATTGAAGTCGAAGACTTCAAGGCCGGGCAGCTATGGTTTGGCCAATATTGATACTCTCAGGTATAGTGTTAGTTGGGGGGGGGGGGGGGGGGGGGGGGGGGAGGAAAAGGTGGGGGGGGGGGGCAATTCCCACTCCAAAAATGTATCGCCTACCTTCACACCCAATCCATATCCGGTTTTGTCACCAGTTATCCGAACAAAAATCAGTCTCGAATATTCGCTCAGGCGCCTGGCCTTCGTAAAAGCAACATTGAACCCTTCAGCAACATCCCCGTCCATCGCCAAACTTTCTTCATTCTATCCACCCTCGATATAACCCTCGAGATACCTCGTCAACGGCAATCTCCAAGCTTTCCCAGACTCCAATTCTTTCCCTGAATCCCCTCGACCAAAAGTGAGTAAAGTGTTGCTGTGCCCCTCGTTTTGTCCCGTGTCGCGCCGCCCGCCAGTTCGAAGTGGTGATACCAGAGATAATTACAGGATACTTCGCCCTTACCTGGTGGTCCTTCATCTTCATATCCCGCTCTTGATCCCAGCTCTGGTAAGTCCCTCCTTCCTTTTTCACGATCCTCGATTCGGACGAAGTTACCCAGAGAGTCCCTCATCGTGGCGATCCCAGTGAAAATATATTATTTTGATTCAAAATAAATTAGTGGGCGTTTTAAATACAATTCCAAGAAATCATAAATTTTTCCAACCTCTTTTACTATGTCTTATCGAATTGAATAAAGTGAGATTTGCGTTTTAGGTTCTCCAGCGCTCCATGGACATGGAGCTGGAGCTGTGCAAGCGAGGGCAGCGGGAAGGCGGGAAAAAGGGGGGGGACAAGGGGGCCGGGAGCGCGGCGCAGGCGCGGGGCTGCCGGTGGCGCGCCCTGGGCGTGCACCAGCTCAGCTCCGACCCCCGTGACCCGACGACACCAAGAACAACAACAGCACTCTGCATATCGCAGGTCGGTACCACATTTACTTTTGTATTATTTTAAGCACACTTTGCTGAATTTTATCAAAAATGCGTTTGCTGTACAACTCAAAATTTGATATAAATAATATCATAAAATAAGAAAGTCAAAAACCACACTTTTAAAAATATTTTACATAATGACTAAGAACACAAAACCAAGACATTGTGCATCATGGAAAGCTATGGTCCTTAATCTTCACTATAAGGTGGAATAGTATGAAGCATTTTTACACCTGTGGGAAATATCCAGAAATTTTCTTCTTCGAAAATCTTACCTGATACAAAAACCTCTTCTTTAACCACATAATATACTTGTATCTTAGTGCTAGGATTATTTTTCATATTACAAAGAAATATCATTTGTTACACGTCGGCCTGTATTTTAAAGTAATTTCAATGCCAACGAGTCAGTGTATGTTTTGTCATAAATATATATATTTCTCACATTGTTTTAATAATTTCAGATCGAGGATACTCTGATGAAGAGGAAGAAGCGGAAATTCAGTTCAGTGGAAGACAATGACGAAGGAATTTAAGACATCATATACCTCGAACCGACACAACAGAGCGATGCTTATAAATAAGAGGGACCCTCTCCTACACGAAGGTACCATAAACCAACACCTTTTTATAAATTAATGTTCATAATATTATTGTAAACTAATACAATATTTTTATTGAATGTTAACCGCAACCCCTTGGTGCAATTGGGGGGTAGAAAAAGTAATCCCATTAGTTTTTCAAAGAGGTTTATTAATTGCATTTTTTAATTTGGTAAAATTTATTTTGTCCGTAACATTAATGAATCAACATAGAATCACATTATACTATTGCCTGTGAGAGATAAAGTGAATGCATTAGAAAAAAAGTCTAAGCAATCAATATGAATAGACAGTAAATGTAAAAAGCTTTGTAATCACGTAATGAATAATTTCATTCAAAATATGTAGCTTTATAAAGTAGTAGGGAAGTTTGATAATACTATTTTGAAATGATAAAACTGTATCTAAAATGAATCTCTGTCCATAATATATTTTAATTAAATTGATTCATACTGATTTATCATTTTTGACACATTATCACACATTTTTTCGTTGTAAAGTACCTAATAATATTTTTAAGATAAGTAGTAAATATCAAACAGTGTACATAAGTAGCACAGAATATGACACCTATAATGATTATTCTTAATTTGTACAGTCCACACTGCGCGAAACTTTAGTCAAAAGGGAGAGAGATATAAAAAGAATTAACGCTCTGACCCCATAAAGGGAACAAAGCAGCCATAACCAAATACACATTCCCCTCTAATAGCTGGGCCCCCTGGCTTGTAGAGGTGGTCAAAAAGAGCCCATCCTGTGTTGGGATGGTTCACGGCTTCATAACAAGATGTTTCTTTCCAGTTGGAACCATGACAGAGATATGGGCTACTCAAATATGGACATGGGACGGTTATATAGGGACTAAGGGGGCGGAGAGGGACAGCGATAGTGATTTTGAAAACAGGCACAGCAAGATGGAAAAGGGGGAGCAGGGGAAAGATGGCTGTATGTAGATATATATTTTTGTTATTATTTTAACCCCCTCGTTTGCAACCACTTTGCATTTGCACCGGGACAAACATCACTAGATTAATGTAAACCTATATAATCCAAAAAACAAACATGTTCCCAAACCACTTATAATTTCCGTGCAAGTTGCTTTGCTGTTTTATTTTAACTGCTTTTTTTTTAAACCATCTCCCTTCCCATTTATTTCGTAAACTTAGATTAGCTATGTAAATACATTACATACTTGTTATTAAATCAGATTATTATTTATCTATTTGTGTTTCCATACCCCTTTCAATGGTCAATTTAATAGTTCGTTTTTTTATTTGAATGTTTCATTCATCCTGACTTGTTTGTCTTTTTGTATACAGCAAAGAAATCTGAAGCAAAAGTTTGTGGCCCTGCTGAAGTAGGTTCCGAGTACCTGAAGAATTGGAGCCCGGAGGGAATCGAAACAGCAACGCCTTGGAGGGAGACAGAGAAATTGACGAGTTGTTCCAGGTAACAGTTTTGTACTGGTTTTATAAACATCCTCAAATTCGTCAACTCCCAACAAAATTTATGCAACTGCCAAAAAACAAATTTTAGTAATATTGCGACTTTGAAAAGGTGAAAATATTCATACAATTTTTTTTTTTCTGGAAGTAATACAATTTTTGTCACAATACTAATCGAAGTTGATGAGCTGAAATTCAGACTGTCCAAGCGTTTTGTATCTGCAAGGCGAATTGAAAATCTAGTACAATTACTATAAGCAAAATCAGTTTGTCGCAGCTTACATTTTCTTTAGATTTATTCATAATTTTATTGGGTCTGGAATGAATTATATTTTTTAATGTACAGTGCCTTGAGGTGACTTTCCACAAAAATGACACTATATAAATTTGCTTATTTACTATTATTATGGTGCCACAACTATTACTAGCTTATTATACCCATCCACAGAGCCACGATGAAGTTGAACTTAATTTTTTCTAATTTCATGGAGTGACCTCTCAGTTGTGTATTCTAGTTTAATAAGTATGCAGAATTTTATAAACTTCAATCAAATTGCTTCTTGCTTTTCATTGTTTCAGTGTGGTTAAGTCCACCCCCTGAAGCCTATTCTCACAAAACATGGTTTTATTTATTGGTTTTATTTATTTTGTTCAGGAGTTGGATTCCCTCTCGTGCGGCGAGGACTCTCGGCCGGAGCTGGACACCATCAGCATCAGCTCGACCCCGAAGCCGTCTCTGCGCCCGTTCTTCGCCAGCTCCCGCAGCCTCGCTAACCACGAGAACCCCCACGCGCCCGCAGGTACCAACAATGCCCCCGATACAAGTTTGGCTGCTTGCGTGTGTTAGAGATTTATCGTTATGGCTACCCATTGTTCATTATATTGTAATTGGCTTTCATACTAGATGCTGGATTTATTTTTTTCATCGTGTAAAATTGCAATTGAAGACACGGGTGCATGAAGGCATAATATTTTCATTAATGTCTACTTTTTCATATTTATTTATGAAAAGTTTATGTATTGCTTTATCATTTGAAACCAAATACAGAATGTAAGTTTGGCTAAAAAAAAATCTGAATAACAATTGGTAAATTAATGTATTAACACCTCCGTAGCGGTGCTAAAATGTCCTCTACATTGTATTCAATTTACTTAACTATTTGGAAGTATAGAAGAATCCAATAGCAACAGAAGATAAAACAACATTTTCTGCTAATTATTTTATTAAAAGCCGGAGGTTTCAGGTAGTGTAATGCGCTGTTATATCACCGTTCCTAATAGACCCTTTACCATAGATCTTAAAGGGTTGAGAAAATGTACAATTTACATGTGATAAAAGTGATTTTCAAGACTGAAATTTAAAAAAGATATACAAAATAATATTACATACTTTATAAAGTTTCCCTCAAAACAGGTTATCCTAGTGAGCAGGATGATTTTAATTTTGTTAGAAACTTGTTGACAGATCACAAATAAAGCCAAAATATTGAAAAAATCAGCAGGAACCTGAATTTGAGAGTGAATAAAAATGTGAGTAGCGAGTCCAAAATTTTCAACCAAGACTCTGCTTTTTATTTTTACTACACAACACCTTCATCCACTTGTGCCTTTATTTGTTTTTAGTTGCGATACAGATTAAACGAACATTGTAAACTAATATGTACCGAGTACTTTTAAATATTCTAGATCTAATACATATTATTTAAATTAAAAAATGTTTCTTTATTTCTAACTTGGTATATTTATGAATGCATGGGGTAAATCGAACATTTCTGTTAAAGGGACATTATTCTGTCTACATTATTTATTCAGACATTGGCCTTCAGTTAATTTATTCTAGTTTAATTGAAATTTTAGAATCATGCAATATCAGAGAATTAATCTAAAAAGTGACAAAATTCCTCTCTGAACACAAGTTTTTCACTCGATTTGAGAGGTAAAAACGTTAAAAAAAATATTTAAAGTATCTTTTCACCCTATGTAATTTTATTGACAAAAGAATTTTGATAAAGAGTATTGTATTCATGTATCAGAAAAGCTGTTTGCTAGCAAAAATAAAATGCTAAATCATGTGCCATTTTTAAAACAATCAATTACAAAGTTATTAATATTAGTTTCTATTTTTTTAATTGGGTTGAATTCAATGATTTATTACGCGTTGCTGCAAAGAGCTCTTAATGTTGCTATTATTGGTAGATTATTATTTGATGAAATCTTATTATATTAATAAGTTCATCGTTGTTTGTGTATTAAGAATTTATCTCTCATTTATTTACCGCCATGATTAGATTTCGATAAAGTAGTCTCATGGCAAGGCCGCTCGAGTGAGTTATGAATAGTGTAACAATATTAGTATATCGATGGTCAAACGCTTATTTATCTTAACCAATGTTCCGCAGACTTTGTAAGAGACACACAATGTAATTTATTAACAAATTAACTTTTTTTTAATGCTGTAAAATATGTATTTACCCGTTTATACATACGGTATAATAACGGTATAAAATATACTTTATTACTCGGTTTTAAATTGTAATTTGCAAACTGAGTTGGCTTTTGACCACTTGCCAGTTGGATTTTGGTAACAACTAAGTCCTGTTAGTAAATAAATCTTTGTATTATGTCATCTCCGTTAAACTAAATAGCATACAGCATCACAAGTTGAAACAAGTTCTGCCCGCATGAGCTTATGAAAACATTCCCAGTAAATCAAACTAAGATCCGCCTGAATGAGATTCGAGCTCGTCAGTGTGTACTTGGTCAAATGGTTAAAAAATGTTTCACTTAATATGGTGATTAAGATAAATAGGCTTTTACCCTTCAATATTATGCGTGAGAGTGTGTGTGGCTTGTGTCCCCTTGTCTGTGTGCTTACCTTCCGCTGCTACGCTAGCCGGGCGAGTGTCCGCCCCGGGGGGCGCGGCGCCGGGGGTCGGGGGGCAGGGGGCGCAGGAGAGGGGAGCGGCCCCCCCCACACCGCTGGACCCTGCCACACAGCTAAACAGAGACAAGCAGAGGGTGAACAGCTCCGCGACCTTACCAGGTTTGTCTTGATATATGTAAAAAGGACTCTTGCCCAATATCTTCAACACTTCTTTTATTATTTTCTGTACTAAGCCACGGTGGTTCACACGGCGTACTGCACGTTTTTTTTGCAGGATAAATCTTACCAAATAATTATACATTGAGTTTAGACTCATTCACACGTTGTTTGTACGACAGAAAACATACACAAGTAAATAATAACTAACTAACCATCACATATTCCCTTACAAACTTCTCGTCTCTGTTGAGATGTCAATTGTAGTTCATATATCTTCTCATGCACGCATGCCGATTATAATGACTTCACAGACCATTTTCAAGCACTTGTACTTGTTCATGGCATGTCTTTCTCGGCCTTCCTCGACTTCTACATCCAGGCACATTCGCATCATAGATTTTTTAGCCGTACTTTCATCATTCAATCGCTCTACATGACCGAACCATCGCAAAAGATCTTTCTTAATTTTTTTCAATTAATGCTTTTCTCAGCCTTGCATTCTGTAAATAATACATTTACTGAATACTCAACGGACTTGTCAAGCAAATCGAATGAAATTGTCTCATCGCTCATGGAAACTGCAACTAGTTTATTTATATATTTTTTATAAATGAAAAATTCGTCGTGTGAACACTGCACTGTTTATTCGGTAAAAATTGAATACTGTAAAATATGTGCTGCGTTACTGTGTGAACCCAGCCTAAGGCTGTAAGTCATAGTTGTTAAATCAATCATAGCTGGTACCTAAATATATGTTCTGCACATAGAATTTTAAATAAAATTTTATGCGTCCAACATTAATTTTATACTAAATGGTTTTGATCCATTTCACGATCATGACTTTCAGCCCTTTCTTCAAAACTCTTTCTTTATGGTTTTGTCTTTGGGTTCTACTCACTATCTTCACAGTGGTGCTTTTATCAAATTTCAAGTTTGCTTTGTATTTTTAGTATAAAATGTGCCGACAAATTATTTCATGTCAATTATTTGTCTCTATTGAAAGTGACTTTCTTGGTAAAAGTTACAAAAAAACCCGTTTTGATTATACCTATACACCCGTGCAATAAAACTCGATGTACAAGCGGGAAAGTCAAATTTCAAATATTCAAAATTCAAAAAACGGCATTTGTTCTCATCTGTCATTCGCTGTTTTAAAATACATTTAATACTTGTATATTAATCTGTAATCATGGAAAGCAAACGAGAAAGAAGTGTAAATTTTAGCGCAGAGGAGTGTGCCAAAATTATTGAGTTGGTCTTGTGCCATAAAAACATAATAGAAAATAAAAAAAGTGACGTGGTGTCGTGGAAGGAAAAAGATTTGGCGTGGAAGAAAATAGAGGAAAATTACAATGCATCGTCCAACCACTTTCGTACTCGGAAGACATTGAAAATGAAGTACGAGGGTATTAAGAGGTCTGTCCGCAAAAAGTGTGCTCTAATTAGGGCAGACTTCTATAAGACTGGTGGAGGACCCAGCACGGCAGTTTCGCTGGACGATGTGGAGCTAAAAGTGAAAAATATGATTACTCTTAGCGCTCAAGGAATGACCACCGAGTTTGACAGTGACGCTGACCTTTTAAGTAAGTAAAACTGTTATCAATCATGCAAAATATAATGTCATATTGACATGTTTGAGTTATAAACATAAAGGTTAGGTTTTGCGATAGCAGCATTTGGACAAATATGTATTACTTACAGGATTATGTTTTCATAAATGAAATCATTAATATAAATAATTAACTCTATTATAACTTTTAGATGACGAACAAAGTGTGAACTTCCGCCCAGAGGAGCCGACTTGCATCCCGCCATCGCCAAAGTCAATAATTATTGAAAATGAAATGGAGGTTTCTTCTCCTCCGTCAACCTCTGGGATAAATGCTGTCGTCGCTACTCCAAGCAGTTCACCCTCAGTTGGAGTTGCCCAGCAGTGGGATTCTTGGAATGTCCCGCAGCTACGAACTCCAAAGCATCCAGTCCTTCGAAAAGGAGGGAAAATAGTTGACGCTCGCAGGGAGTTGATAGCCTTGCAAAAAAAAATATTACTCGAGGAGTATGAGGAAAAAAAAAAGGAATGGGCCTTTAAGGAACAAGACAGGGCGCAACAAGTTATTATAAATAACTTAAAAATTAAACTTTTGAAAAAACAACTTAATGAATCATAAACTAAAAAAACTAACTAACTAACCATCACGCCATTTCCACGAAGGGGTAGGCAGAGAGGATAGAACGCCACACCACTCTGTCCTTGCATACTTCTCTTGCTTCCTCCACATTCATACATCTTATCATGCACGCACGTCGATTATTCCGACTTCTTACATGCCCACTTTCAAGCACTTGTTTTACTTGATCATGCCATGTCTTTCTCGGCCTTCCTCGACTTCTACATCCAGGCACAATCGCATCATATATTTTTTTAGCCTTTCTTTCATCTTCCATTCGCTCTACATGACCGAACCAACGTAAAAGACCTTTCTTAATTTTGTCGATAATGCTTATCTCAGCCTTGCATTCTGCTCTAATTTCAACATTAGTGCACCTATTTTTTATTTAGATTCCCGTTAATTACGCAAGTTTGGCGATCGTGCTTTTGCAGCGGCCGGCCCCTCTGCCTGGAATCGACTGCCTTCATACTTACGCACCATTTAGAGCCCTATTCTATTTTTTTTCCTAGAATTGAGCACCATAGCAATGTTTTTTTTACACATTTTAGATATCGATCAGAATCATGTTGGTATCACCTATTTTTTTAACAAATTATTGTCTCCTTTGATAAATAAATTATCCAAAAAATAAGACGACGCAAACATGGTTCTGATCGATATGTAAAACGAATGATAAAAAATCATTTCACTATTTCATTTCAATATACGATTGTATTGTGAAACGGCCGCAGGTCTATTTTTTATGATCAGAGCTCTGGTTCCGATTGCGGATTATGTTCTTGTATTATAAACAAAATATGTTACCTATAGAATTAAACACATCTATAAATATTAATAAAAATGTTATCTCTTTGAAGATTTGGCTGAGAGAAAGAACTATTTTGTATTGATTTTATAATTATTTTAAGTTTTTTAATTTTAAATTTTAAAGGTTTTACTTGTAAAATTGTTTATTGTGAAATAAAAAAAAATAAAAAATAATCATTCAGCTAACTTTTCTTACATTGTATTGTAATAATTTATGTACTTAACCCATAATAAAAATCTGCTTGTATTTGAGAATATCGATTTATTTTTCCTTTTTAATTTCCTTGATAATGCTATCAGCACGCAATATGTGTACATAGGTTTGACTATTGAAGAATGATAGTTTTATTTTGATCCATAGGGAATCGAACTCGAAATTTTCGTGATATGAAGTCAGAGCCCTAGTCGTTACACCACGGAAACCTCCAAATGTGTAGTGATATTAATGCATGATCCATAACTTTTGATAACCAGTATAGATGAAAATTTCTAATGATAATTAGTTAGTTATTATTATTTAACAGAGGGGTAAAGTATTCTACAATCATTCTTCTTCGTGGATCGTTATCTGCAACTTCGTTGTTGGCAACTTCTTCATCTATCCAATCATGATCTCTTTCGTATTCAAATTGCTCATCATTAATTTCTATAGCCACATTATGCAGTACCACACACGCTGTGATTATAGCTGTGGTGCGTTCTATAGATAGCGTTATCCGTCTTCGCAGTACGGGGAACCTACTTTTCAAAACACCAAAGCACCTTTCAATGGCATTCCGACTGCGAATTTGCGCCTCATTGTATAGGTTCTCTACTGGAGTATTTGTTTGGGCCAGAGGTGTGAACAGATAGGACTGACTCTGATAACCACTGTCACCTAATATAATGCTGTTATAAAATTGGCCAGCCTCGAATCTTGCCTTTATCAAGGAATTATTAAAAATCGTTTGGTCGTGGCAGGACCCAGGCCATCGAGCAACGACGTCTCTGATCACTAAATTTGCATCACAGATGGCTTGGACGTTAATTGAAAATACTCCTTTCCGGTTCCGATATACTTCGGCGTTCGTTCCTCCTGAAACCGAAAAAGATAGATGATAAAATGAGCCATCGTCTCGGAAATATCTCTTTCAAAAGTTGTACTATCACTAACAGACACACCAACGGTAAAGATTTACGTGCGACACCAAATAATAATATTAAAATAGCATACTTGGAGATATTGCAACATGCGTGCAGTCTATAGCTCCAATGACCCTCGGGAAACGTGCTAAATTATAGAAACCCTGTTTCAAAGCACTCAAATCTTGAGGAAACCGAATGTAAGTTTTCGAAGACGTGCAATGGCTTCGGAAACTTCCCTTATAAACCGGCATGAGGATGACCTGCTCACACCACTAAAATCTCCAGCCGACATGAGATACGACCCCGTAGCAAAGTATCGCAATGTCAATAGCAGTTTGATCATTGTTGACACAGCTTTATTTCTGCAATGAAAAACATATCCTTGTTGTATATGAATTTGAATAACACCTTGTTTAGTCAAGCGAAAATTGGCCCTGAAATCGACATCGTCTAAAGTGTCTAAATAATTTTCTCTGGGCCTATACACTTTTTTTCTTCGAATTCCAGACATTTCCTCTTCATATACGTCGTCCATGAGTTCTATCAGCTCCATTATTAAGATAAAATCGTCACTTTCCTAAATCAATAACCGTGAACACAGTCCGATTTCGCTAGCTGTCAAATTTTTGTGACGTCATTTGGTTCCGGATAGCGGCTATCCGTAGGATGAAGCTCTGGTTAGTTACTCGGGGTATTTACCCGCCGGGTAGTGTTACTCGGAGGTGGTGGGATCGATTTTTTGTGTTACTTGACGGGTAACACTACCCGGGACTTTACTCAGAGGTCGTGAAATACCCCCTTAGTCAAATTAATACTCTCCACAAAGAAAACAAAAGCAAAAGCCGAATTTTAAATTGGAATTTGTGTAATTTCATTTAATCTACGGTAATAATGAAAGCTTTTATAAGAAATAAAAATATATTTTTAAGCTCAGATTCAAAAGTCATAATATTGCACATTCGACTCCAAATATGATGTAGATTCACAAGTTTTCGGGTTGCTCTACTAGCTTTGTTACTCAATGTATAAATAGAGGCACGTTATATAATACGAATTTCAAAAATCTTTAAATGATATTTTATCACCCCTAAGCATGGCGAAATTTTGTCAAATCGAATTATTGTCAATTTTATTCAGTAATACTCTGGTTTGTCTACAAATTAAGTCAATTCTTCTTCACAATCTGTTTTCTTTCACAAAAAGTATTTTTCCACCAACAGTTTTCCATTGACCTTCTGCACACTGTATGATGTACATTCTCTGTCTTAACCTTTTTTCCTTAATTCATATTTGACTGTTTCAGGGCTTGATCTTTCTAACGCTTTCACTGTTTTGCTTTTCTTTAACTATTGCTCGTTTATTGCACTCTTTCTATCTTTATATTTGTGTATTTCTGTGTACTATTATTTGTTACTATGAACGCTCTTAGTATTTACATCATTATTCTTTTTGACATATCTAAATGATTTTGTTTGAATTTACTCAATGTGGCACCTAAAAGTTTACTTTTTATTTGAATATGATAATTACCCAAAACTTCTGATAACAATCGATAAAGTTAAATGCCACATAAATGCAGCCACATTGTGACGTTAAACATCCAAAATAGCTAAATCTATATGAAATCCATAAATCGATGGCCCAATAACATAAAAACCTATCTACAAATAGTTACGTACGCAGAAATGTTTCAGATTATTCGTTCTATCTGTAAAACAATGACGTATGTATGAAAAATCTATAGTTAATAATGTAATATTTAATGTCTCATGATTTCAGTAAGTTGAAAGTAAATTTAATTTGTATAAAAGTTCCACTCCTTAACGCTTGCAATTTTTTAGATACGTTTTTGTGTTATTGACTCATCGAAATAACATCAGATTTTAATACTAAACAACTCAACTAAATATAGCTTGTTTAAATGACAGTTTATCATGTTATAATTTCTTTGCATCAACTCTGATATAGCTCGTATAAGAATTCATTCAAACAAATACTACAATAAAATGAGGAGTGATTTACATTAATGAACGAAAAATCATTATTATTTGGCATGTTATATATTTTTTAAATACAGTGCTTCACAATAAATCAACATATATCAAATCAGCTTTAAAACTAAAATAATTCATACAGTTTGACAGCTGTCATTCTAGTCAAGCTATATTTATTGAACTATAGTCAATTGCTATTCAAATTTAAAAAAAATTAACAATGAATTTGTTTAATTTGGATCTAGAAAATGACCAGTGGCGTAGTAGAGTTGGAGACCGAAGTGTAGGGGGCCCCGACGGATCATTATTACCCTTCCTAGATCAGGATGATAACCAGGATCTACAAAGAGACTACACAAACAACGACCACCAGACGTTATCTGGCTCACCTCCAAGAGAAAAGGTTTGTCCTCTCTGTCAACTGAATCTATTAATTTTTAATGGGGACTTGTTTATGCTACCGAATACAATCAAATTTGAGAAGCGAAATATCTCCACGAGAAAAAAACTTTCTAAAATAAAATAAAAATTTATAATTATGTTTATTTGTAAATACAGGCTAGTCCCCTTTTAACCCCTAACTAGGTCTTTTAAACCCATGCTGATTTTTCACTATTCCGCTCAATACTATTTTAAGTTGAGGTTCAAACATGTCAGCAAGAGCACAATGTGCTTGTATGTCATACAAGCCATTCGGATCTGTAATAGGCTTGTTGGCACAATTCTTTCTGTGAACGTAGAAAAATAAAACAAAAAAACATTTACAATGATTTTATGTTTGAATTTTGGAAAGGCATTGCATAAAATGCGAAATGTGACATCACTGATCGCATGTAAAATGCAAACATAAAATTGTAGTAGGTATCCGACTTGTGAATTATCCAACTTACAAAAGATCATTTTATGTTTAGCGGTAAAAAAGCAAATTTAGGTATTACCCAGGATCCAACTCCCACAATAATAAAAAATCACGAAAAATGCTTAGTAAAATAGCAACACTTTTATAAAAAAACCAATTTCTGAAATGTCTTCAATGCAATCTACAACCTTATATTTACTCTACTACATTTGAAATTTGTTTCAGGACGAGAAGCGTTCTCGACTTTTCAGATCTGCGGTTAGCTCCAGCGGTCCGGGAAGTGCCTCGGGGAGAAAGAAGCAACAGCAGCAGTCCCTGACTATTCCCACAGATCAGGGAGTTCGGCCCTCCAATGACTCTGCCCAGAGCCCCACTAACGCAGAGGTACTTATTCTTTTTTTTAAATAAAATGGTTGTATCTATTCAAATAGTGCTAAAAAATTCTTTTGAACGAGCTAATCATTAATATGTAATATCTAATACTTTTATTAATTTGACTTATAAAAAAATATTATCCGAGTGCGTATAAAAGTCGAGGAAGGCCTTGAAAGACCTGGCATGATCAAGTAAAAACTTAAAAATAGCCATGTGAAAAGTTGGAATAATTAGCGTTCGTGCATGACAACATGTATGAATGTGAAGGAAGCAAAGGAAGTGTACCATGGCATGCTTAACATAGACAAATATGTTGCGTTTCAGCCTCGCCGCAGCCTGCTAGAGGCGACGTGGCGCGCCCTGGGCGGCGAGGAGGGCGCGTCCCCGCCCCCCGACTGCCTGTGGCTGGTGCTGGCCAGCGGGGGGCTGGGCCCGCGCCTGGCGCCGCACCTCCCCGCGCCCGGGCCCCCGCTGCTGCCGCTAAACGCGCCCGAGGTGCGCGCCATCCTCCAGGCGCTGCTCAACAAGATCTGCAAATAGTCAGTGTAACATTACCTTATTGTGATGATGTGAATTTTTATTAGTCAGGTACTTGCATTGTTCATTTTGTAGGGAAAGCTTTTTTATATCACTAGCAACACTGTTGCTTGTGTGTAACTTCGCTTCGTAACTCAGTTCAGGGTGTTAGTTTTATCAAGCCGCTGTCATGTCAAATTATTTCTCTTTTCTCCATAAAATTTTATAAAATAACAACTTTAGCTTTGCAAGTTAGCCGCGTCATGGCATAAAGTATAAATTGTAATATCTTGGAAAATAAAACAACTTCAAGGAAGAAAATCTTTTAATCAGAACCAGTATAAATACAGTCCGTCAACAGTGAGACTCCGATGTGGTCTTGTATAAGGTAGATTTATACAAAGGGCCTCGCCCTATTGCTAAGATAGTTATTTCCAAAATAACGGGCGTAGCAGCCGCCACGGCCCGTCTCACTATGATGTCCTTTTTTTAAAAAATCATACTTGTTTTTCTTTAGAAACTACATCAAAATTACTTTGCTACAAATAAACAACACAAAATCATCTTTTCTGATTCTTATCGATTTTGATTTTAATTTTCATAATAATGATGCGATAATTGTATTTAAATTTAAATATTAAATTCAATATTTTTATATAACCATTGGAACTAAAATATCAATGTACTGAACTGACATCTGAATTTGTTGTGACCTAAAGATACAATATTTTTTTACAGTTGCAACACATCTGCACGACCGATCCAAGTGGTCCGTTTGGTGCTTGTTGGACCCGATGCGATAGTCAGTGCAGCGCTGCGGTCGTATGTGGAGCTCTGGGCGCTGCGGCCCCCCGACTGGGGAGCTCATGTTCGCTTCTACATCATACCACTTGGTAAATATGCTTTAATTATCATACCGCTTGGTAAACATGCTACATTATAATAGCATTTGGTAAATATGCTTCTATAACATATCTCTGGTTATCTTTATTATCTTCAATATGTTTCATTATCATACCACTTGGGAAATATGCTTCTAAATCATATCACTATATTATTTCCAGGGGTTAACAACATATCAAGGTACCTGTCATCAGTGGATGCAGGTTACTCGCTGCTGTTTGGAGGGGATGGTTGGCAATCACTATGCGAGAGAGTGGCGGATGGATCTATCGGAGATGCATTAGAGTTAGCCAGTAGGATCAACAGGTACATTTTTAATCCCATTATTTTCACTCAATTTTCCATCATGTATAATATGCTCATTTTACACTGTCCCAAGCATACATAAATTATTATTACCCGTTATTACGTAATAGGCAGGCAGCTTTTGCTGGTATATCTTGTGTACTGCTTCTTGTCTGCCTTCTGCATCCAAACTGTTTTTAAACTGGTTAACCATAATGGAGTGGACAACTACGTTTTATTTTATTTAAAAAGAAACATATGAAGCATTTGCTTAGCAGTTTATTCTCTACATTAAACTACCCTACTGGGTATTCAGTTTTCATTGGGATTGGGGTGGAACTAGGGACGATTAAAATTAAATTAAAAGATAATAACATTTTGAATGTGTACAAACACTAGTAGACAAATTATTGGATTATACCCATGCTGGGCATAATAATATTCATTCCCTATTTGGAACATGTGGATTCCAAAAACTGCCTCCAAGTAGATAATGTATTTTGCCTTGTCTAATAAATTTTTTATATCATGTCCATGGTTTTTAATTTGTTTGAATTACTCATTATGTTTTCAGATACGTGAATGGTTCCGGTCCGACAATACAGCTTCCAATAGCCGAAGCCATGGTGGCTTACCGAGAAAGGTCCTGTGATGAAGATTCTAGTCAAATATTTGTGCCATTTGTTAATGTAAGTCACCTGCTATGCAAATAAATTTATTAGACCATTGAGTTTTCACTTTGGCTCTTATTTAACTTTGATCCCCTCAAGTCCCAGATTCGATTCACCTATCAGATTAAATATTTTTTAGTATTATAACTTGGAGCTAGCTTAAGATGTTCTTGAGGCCAGCATTAGAAATTTTAGTTGTTTCAAAATGATATTCCGGATTTATTAACTTTATTAAAAAATGATCACATACTTCAAACTATTTTCAAGGGAAATAGACAGATCAATTTTCTTTTTAAATAACAGGATGCCTTCATTGAATTGCATTTATTCATTTTTTCTAAATAACCAAAGGTAGCAGTAAACAAAACAATTAGTAACTAAAGAGCACATAAAATTTACGAGATACGAGATTTCAGTTTAAAAAATTGCATTTTACGTTTGCAGCATTCTTGGTCCCATGCAATAGGTACAGGGCAAAACATTTTTTTCTAGACTTCTTAGCACTTCCCTTAACAGTGTTGTTGTCCAACAGGACGTTAGGATAGGTTCAGCAGAGAACTCCCAACACTCCATGGACCTAGAGGAGGGGGGCTCGCCCCCGGCGGCGCCCCCGCGCCCCTCCCCGCCCGCCACGCCCGCACCGCCGCCCCTGCTGCTGGCCGCCCCCTCCTCCGCCAGCCTGCTGGGCGACGCCCCCTCGCCCACCCCCCAACCCACCTGGGAGCCCCTGGAGCTGCAGCTAGACTACTGGCAGGTGAGACACGTCTAAAGCACAGACATAAACATATGTTTTGAGATAAAATTCGCTCAGGAGATTTCTATAGAAATGAGTTAAAAAAAAATTCCATAGAGAATGAATTAAGTCAACTTGTGAAATAAAATTACAAAAAAATATTTAAAATATTGTACTAACCTTCTTGATATTTCATTGCCAATCTACTTTCACAATTTTTTTCTAAGAAATGAACAATTGGACGCAGTGTGAGTAATTGTCGCTCGGATAATATTAATAACACGTAAGGGGATGTGGTCTGTTTCGATGCAAATAAGTCAATATATACTTTGACCTTAGACCTACGGGACCACTGTGCATCACCGTAAATATTTATAAATGACATATTTATTTCTCAGATGGTGAAGCCGGAATCGTGGAAAGGCGAGGAGAGCTCCGCGCGGCCGGCTAGAAGGGCACCTCAAGGCGGCGGGCGGCACGCTGCGCGCCTCACGCCCGGCGTGGACCCCACCGCCGCGCCCGCCTTCCACCTCACCTACGCGACCAAGGAGAAGAAACAGAAAAGTAAATTCAACCTTATGATAATATTCAATTTAGTTAACATTTATTTTATAAAAATCCATATTATATTCTTTTGTTTGCCCCGAAAAGTCAAGGTCACACCACGTGTTCGATTGATCGTAGCACGTCAATCAATTATATGTCTTAAAAACATGACAGAACATTCAAAGTTTTGTGTATTCACGTTTTGGCGTATAGGAGATACAAACATAATATCATGACGTTATCTAATTATATTAATTTATTTCAGTAATGAGGCTGGGCAAGAAAAAGGAGAAAGATAAGGACACTGAAACAGGACGAAGCCAAACTTTAGATAATGTATCAAGACTTATCTGCTCTGCCAAAACTTCACACAATGTGCCATTAAAAGGTTGGTTATGTAATGTTGCACTCTTTATATCGTCACCTTAGTGTGGAAACACAATAAGTCAAAAATATTCGTTTTGAGATAAGCGCACATTGGTGCACAAATTGGTGTGCGAGGGTGTTGATGAGATTAGCAAGCCGGTTTTTATTTTATTACTTTATATTTCCCTAAAAAATCCCTTTTTTGCGGACACATTTTATGTGCACGCAAACTTAGTCCCTTGCTATAAAACATAGGCAAAGCACTAGCCTCGGTATTCCTATTAAACTTCAATAAAATATATTTTGAAGCTAATTTAATGTCACACCAATGTCTGATCTGGTTTGTTTGCAGTATATATCGATGGTGCAGAATGGAGCAGCGTGAAGTTCTTCCAGCTTTCTATCCAGTGGCAGACGCATGTGAAGAACTTCCCCATCGCCCTCCTGGGCGCCCCCCTGGCCCCGCAGGAGCTCACCTAGGGCCCCCGCAGAGTAGCAAGTGTTGGGCGCATTGCGTACAGTGCCATCGTGCTGTGAAACGATTGTGTATATTTTCCAAACGGCAATTCCAGTCATATCGTATCTCGTTTGTTCCTTGATAGTTTCTTCACTCGCGCTGGACATCTATTGCGACGTTACGTTGTCCGCGAGTGAAGTGTTTAGAATGTAAATTATTGTTTCCTATATATAGCCGTGTCATAGTTTTAGCGTGTACGTATGTATGTTATTTAATTGTAATTATTCGTATATTTTGTTTCCTAATCATTATAGCATAAATGTTTCCTTTTACACCAATTCTTAATTATTTTATTTATCATTATTATTTACATCAAATTATATTTTATACTTTTTACGCATTACTGAGTTTATCATATTAATTTATAATTATAATTATATGTCTGTATTTATTTCTAAAAGTGTTTGAATCTCGGTGCACTTTTGTTTGGGACTCATTTCTCAAAAGATTCCCTGTTTTTAGACCGTTGAAAATGTTTGTACTTGATATCGTTTTATAGTTAATTTTACTAAGTATGTAAAATAGCGACTTTTATTATTAGAAAAATGAAGGCATGTTGTGTGGTGGATGGCAATATCATACCTAATTGGATCTGATGTGATATAATCCATAAAGTATTTATTACGATGATAAATCACTGTCTTAGCGTACTCTATGATTAAGGTTTTTGTAATTCCGTATCCATTAAATTTAACATAAATTTTTTATACTTTGTGTATTTTATATATATATTGCAAAGTACATAATATTATTATGTAATATTTTTATTGTGGAATGGTAGATTCTTGCTGCCAAAGTTTCGTAAAATTATTTAAAGAATTTTCCGTGGGTGTGTTCAAATTTTAATAAATTTATATGCTTTGGTAGCATAATATTATCATGTCAAAGAATGACTCAAATTCGATTATTATTTCCATAAAATACAGCATAATTTGTAAATAAATAATGTGTTTAACTGATTATCTCCAGTGACAAATTGCAATAATGTTTCACTGGCGATGAAAAAAATAGTTTGGAAATCTAGAAGAAAAAAAAATCAATGAAAATTGAGTTTTGTTTTAGTTTATGATAAAATTTTACATACCAAAGTTTTATGAAAAGATCTCAGGCTCATGTATTTTATTTGAGGTATAATGTATTCCATATTTTGTGTTTTCTAATGACAGTAATTCTCAAATAAATGCGAGCTTCAACAGACAATAAAAAATGGTTCATCCTTTCTTACTGTCAAATATTTGTGATTTACTTTTTATTAGTGGAGTATAAATGTGTAGTTTGTAGTAAACTCGGACAGTCATCTACTGTTTAGCTTATAATAATAGAGAGATTGTATCGTGGTCAACATGTTAACATCAGTAACAAGTGATTTCATAATATGTATAAAGCAATAGATCAGCAACATGCTGGGCAATATAATATATCACCTTCATATTAGATCCGTTGTGTTTAGAATTACAAAGTCCAAGTTTTATTTAAACTTTCCTGCATGTATTTTTTTAATGATAGAAACTCATGTATTATGTACTTTTCCTAGTATTTTAAATATGTACTTCTATGCAATATTTTAATCTTACTAGAATATTATGACATTAAATAGAAAATGTAATAATCTTTCTATATTACAATGTGCAATACAATGTAAAGTACTTTAACAGTGGATATGTAATTCTTATGTTCATTTTGATTTTATTCTAAACCTTGCATCATTTACTGAAATTCCTTGTTACAATAAAAAAATGATTGTGTTAAGCTATGGAATGCAGACCTACTTCGGTGTTTGACAAAAATATTAATATTTAATGGAATGTTTTATATAATAAGGCTTTTAAATAGAAAATAAAGAAGTTGAACAGTGTGTCAATGCAATGTTGAAAATTTTATCATGTTTCGCAATAAAATTGCCAAATGTAGTATTGCAAATTTGCGAATATTTAAAATTTTATATGAAATTAATAATACGTTATAAGTCGGTAGATATTAAATTTTTTAAATTCTTCAAGAATAATAAATATACAGTTGTTAAAATGAAATAATCATTCAATCTGCGAGGATGAGTGAATATTTGGTAATACAGTAATTATTAATCTAGCTATTAATATGTAACCCATTGGTTAATCGCATACCTAGTTGGTTGAATGACTATCTTTTACAAGTTAAATTAAAGTAAATTTTAATAAAATATTTGTGGTTGTTACACAGCTTATTACTGAAATGTCTTCCCTTTACTTCCGTATAATTCAGTTTTTCATGTTTTTGTATCAATAAACTACCAACAACCATAAATTAATGAATTGAGTGCATTTGCAAGTAAAATGTAAATATTTCTCTTTTTATTGTTTTTATGTGAAAATTACAGTTGTACTGTGAAATTAATAAAGCCTACATATCGTCATAGCTTCAATAAAACTATAAACTGTATTTTATATCTATGTAAGTTGCTGTAGAACATTAATTTCTCTATTTCTGCAACAAAGTATACAAACAAATTTGTGTACTTATCCATGTATTTTTCTCCTACTTTGTACGTCAATCCAACAACTGATGCGTGCCGATATTACTCTCTACCTTTCTGGGCACAAGAATCACACAAAGGAAAATTACTTAGACTCATTTATAAATCTCAATAGTAATTGTATGATCTAAACAACAAATTATCAGAGCTGTCAGCTTCAAATAATAATACTCTAAAATATAAGTTCAGTTTTTTTACTGATTTATCTCAATTGCCAAATACATTGTAAATTAAACTATTATAGTCGTTTTGTAATGTATTTGTATAGAAATCACATAATACTGTAATCATCTGAGTCGTCCAATCTAAGAAACTTCATAATCATCATTCAATATCGTAGACATTTTTCATGTAGGTACCTAAACCTTTTATGAGCCACATTTCATAGGGAATCTACAAAAATATACCAGATTGACAAATTATTTATCACACTTTCTTCATATCATAAGTTAATTATAAAAGAGTCATACAAACATCACATCAAGCATTACTCTGCTCTACTGAATCAAATTGACAGCAATAAACAGATTGTAGGTCCTCTCTTAATTTCGCTTAAGTAAATTTTTCATATCTATATGTTTTATTAAAGTTTCTATGAAATCTGCGGAATAATTGGCAGAGATACTTTTTAAACAAATAACATACATATTAGAATATAATACTCTACATAAAGTAATGTTTCAGTGTGGTCGTAGGCTTGTAGAAAATGATTATCAAATCATCTGGTTGCGAATTCAATTATTAGTGCTGTTATTTAGGGAGTGCTATTTTTGTTTTTTCAATGTTAGAGGAATTTATATTTTTAAAAAAAACATTTCAGTAATATATATCAGATATCATAAAATACTCACTTCAAGTTATTCTTGTTGAGGTTGTGGAATTGTGTATCATAGGAGTATAGCCATTCTCTTCACATTTCGTTAGGGATCATTCAAATTTTTAAACAAAAATGTTTCTCGGAAAACCAACAATATTAGTATCCGTTGCCTGCTTTAAAATCAACTCTGTCAAATATTTAATAGCTAGCAGAATGTGAGGGAATAATTTCTGTATTGCATAAATAAATAACTGTAAAACATTAGCACAAATTATCATCAGCAACTGGTTGTCTAACCTTGAGCATATTAAATTGACATCTCTCTTGTTTTAAAATTCCTATAGCACAGCTGGAATTACATATTTGTAAGAAAAAACTGTACAGAGTTACTATTATAAAGGTGGACGTAATTCCCTGTTAAACTCTTAAATTATTTCTTGGATGCATTTATAGACTGATTGTTAGTTATTTTGAATAATAATTACAAAATACAACCCCAAATAAGGAGTAATCGCTTGGCGTACTAGATTTTAGAATATTTATAACTATCCAAATAATTTAAAATGTGAATAAATGTATTACATCATCAAGGAGTAGTATTATTTTAACCTTTCTTATATAAAATGTTAACAAATTTACTTACATCTGCTTCAAGGAGAAAAGAACTTGGAATATGCTTTGCAGTAAGTTACAACAAATTGTACGAGTATTTCGACTTTACAAAGTAAAATTTCTAAAAAATTATCTACACTTCAATGCATTTGTTAGTTCCAAGGATAGTTAATATCACCCACCAGCTTTTAGGTTATGGAGAAATAGCCATGGTTTCCTTCTATCACTCACTAACTGTTGCTTCTTGTAGCTCTCAGGTGGTTCAAAACAAGGTTTATTTTAAAATAAAACAATGTTATTGAAAATATTAATTTATTAACTAATCGAATTTTACTTAATAAGTTTTTTAATAGAAAGGTTAATTTAAAATGGATAGATCATGATAAACTGTCCTTTTAATCCATTTACACCTCCTATACCGCCAGTCGGCAGAACATACTCCAGCATATCATATTCTCTGTCAGGAGAAAACTCATTCAAATTCATGTTACTCTCTTCCAAATCTTTCAGCTTCCACAGTGCTAAATGCAAAGACTTCCCGTGCTTAGCTGTGACGTAAACATTATTAGGATGGAAGCCATCTTCGTTTCCAGTTGGTTGATCGATCAACAGGATCCCGGTGATGAGAGCCCAATGAGCTTTATGTCCATTTTTGAGACACGGAGAGTGATTGCGGTCTGAGTCATAACTGAGTTGAAATATTAAGAAAAATAAATTATAATAGGTATGTTTATGTATTGTTAGCTTAATCTTTTCAAGTCAAACCCATTTCGTAAATAAACTCTAAATAAAAAATAACTGGGTTTTTTTTTTTTTTTTTTTAAATATGAACTGAGCATTACAGGTTATAAAAATATTTTAAAAGGATACGGAACCAGAGCAAGATAACCATCAAGAAGGTATGATATAACTTCTTTGGAGAAAAGACTATTCTGTACAATATTAGCCTTTATATTTAAATTCAAACTGCTAGCGGCGGTCTGAAGCAATGAGTGGGCAAAGTTTGTGCTAAATAGTTCTCCATTGTATGAATATAATTTATCATTGCATATTTTAAGCAACTCCGGTGGTGATATATTCCGATTAAGTAACATTGAAATCGCTACAAGACCGCAAGTTGGACCTTCTTGCAAAAGTGAGTCAAAGTGTCTATATGAGTTTTGAAAAGGTTTACATTTTGAGCAAATGTTGAACCTTACACACGCATACCGTAGTTCCGGATAATCTATTGCCCAAATACAATCTAAATCAGAAATATTGTAATTATTATTCGTTTTCTTGATATTTGAAACACAGTCTTTTTTTGCTATATTATATTTTAAAATCGGCAAAGGCGGTGGTAAAGGGCATTTTATTTTTATTTCGGACATGGTTGATTGTGGTTGATTTGGTGAATTTGACATTTCACGCTTAAACTTTTTATTTTATGGATATCATCAAAGACGGTCTGTCTCCGAGCCGAAAACGACGGAGCCACTCCAGTGCACTCTCTAGCTGCCACTTCTTTTTTTTATTTGACGTTTTGTCATGAAAAATGTGGTTTATGTAGGTATTATCATTAATTTATACCATTCGATTCAGAACTATTTCTTTGTTGAGAACGTAATTAAAAGTCTAAGCACTTTGAATGTATTCAAATACCTACATGAGTACAAAAACTGGATTTTACCAATAATTATGGTACTGCATCAAATTAAAATAAATATTTCAACATATCGGTTGATAATATCCATACTCCCTTTTAAATTTCTAGTCTCTGTTGAGACATAAATAATAATTGTAACAAGTTTTTTTTTGCCTTAAATAATTGCACACTTACATATTATTTTTGCATTCTCAGTAGAAAATTTTAAGATCATTGTTTAGTTTGAAACATCAGGAAAAAAATCATTATATAGTGAAGTGGCCGCTAGAGTGAGCACTCGATCCATCGTTTTCGGCCCGGAGTCAGACCCCCCAATTGGCAATGCTCATTGCTCTTGTATTGCTCATCCTAGTTAAAACAAGGCTACAACGTAGAAAAATATATAAAGTATTCGTTATGTTACCCAATTGTCAAACTGACGTACTTCATTTGTTTCAGCATAAGTTTTTATAAATTCTCTATCTACTACTTGTTCGGTTTCTGTGGTCATCTCGAGGAAACTGGAAACTGGAAGGGGTCCACGCGGCGCAAAAGTTAATTATTCAGTAGTTTATACTTGATATTAAACCTAGTGTCTATTAATAGATTTCGGATATGTCGTCAGAAGTCAAGAAATTGAATGTAGACGGAGCAGTAGTCAAACCGCCTGACGACGCGCAGGCTACGTACAAAAGTATACCGGAGACTGATACTGGTGAGAAATCGATTCTTTTCATGCATCATTTTCAACTTGAAATTCGAGTTAAACTCTTATTTGAATATATGTTAAAACTAAATTAATTGTAATAGAACACATATCATTCCTTAAAATTGTGTTTATCTACAGCAGACAAAACTTGAACCTTGCATCAGAAATTTCAGGTCACATGCTTATAATTATGTTGAGGTATTTTTTGTGACTTATGGACATTGGTATTACCATTTTGAATGAGTAATTGTACACTGATCAATTCCATTGCAAATTTCATATCATACTCTTTTTCGGAAGTGTCCACTTAAATAATTTTGTACATTGTTCAACCAAGAGGGTGTAACTTAACAACTTGCCGTGCTTTTTATGAGGACTAGTCTATTGCTAAATCCATGGATAATAGGTTATGAAATTTATACAGTAGGTTAAGATAGGTTGGGTTTTATATAAAATAATTTAAATCAAATGGCTATTTTAAAAGCAATATCCTTTATAATAGGTTTATGAAATTTATACAGTAGGTTAATGATAGGTTAGGTTAAATAAAATAATTTAAAATCAAATAGATTTTGAAAAGCGAAATTTGACAATACATAATGAAGGCGTGACCCAATCGCGTATCAACCAATCACAGCTTTACGCTTTACTCTACAAACCAGAGAGAAAAAATTTTGAATTTTGACAGCTGCACGGCAAGTTGTTAAGTTACCCCACAAGAGGCATTCACATTATTCACAATGTTAAAAGTAAGTGTTATAGAAGTGGCTTGTTTAACTTGCAGAATATAAGCCCGTGACAAACTCCAACATGGTGAAGGAAAATGGGGATAACTGTGTGGACGGGGCGGATGAGAAAATGTTGTCAGAAGATGAGAAGAAACTGTCCCCCAAGGGAGACATTGCCGATGTGAAATTCGTCATTGCCGATCAGCAGAATGGAGATGCTAAGATAGACATCGTGATTATTAAACAGGTAAACAAATTCAATGTAGTTAATGCACAAGAACATTGATTATGAACGCCCGTTACATGCCCATGTACTAATTTAAAGATGAGGTAGGTAGGAGTGATAAAAATTATAACTGTTATGCCTCCTCAAATTCCTCAAACTTTAATTTTCGGCTTTACTCACTCTCCTCTTATTTATTTATATCGGAATCAAATATTTTTTACAATGTCTTAAGTTGCAGAAATTCAATAATTAGATTTTTTGAAAAGGTAAATTTTTTTCTAAAATCTTAAGCAAATTACAATATTCTTTTTAGCTCACAAGTAATAAATTATTTCTGTCCCAAGTTTTAAAAATTGTGTTAAAAAAAGTATATATAAGTATATAATAACGGCAATCCATAACTGTGTGAGTCATTTATTATTTTAAGGGCTGCATCGGGCATTTTCAGCCCGTTAAAGGGTGAAAGTGCTAACTGGTCAAAATAAATCAAAGTGGAAGTGTACCAAGTATTTTTTATTTAACTTTAATTAGTTATATATATTAATAATTTAATCATGGAATTCCACCAAGTAATGTCATAAAAAAATATAAATCAAAATACCAAAGATTATTTACAGAAAATATTGATTAAAGTAAGTTTAAAATGTATAAAAAAAATATTGCCGTAATTTAACTAAAAACTTGTTTGTTAAATTACAGCAAAACTAAGAAGTTTTTTGTCCCCCTAAAATTTATTTTATTTTATTTACGCGGTGATGGATTGCCATCTATGATATATTATTTGTCTACATTAGCAGTTTTTGTATATTATAATAATTGAAAAAGGCGTGGCTACCAAGAGTTTACAAATGTTTGTGGACTTATTCTATTAGTAAGTGGGAACATTTTTGTGTACATTCTTCTTCGTGTAAATATTAAAAAATGATGTGTTCAATGTGCAACCTCTACTAAAGTCTAAACCCGAGAACAAACTGAATGAATAAATCATAAATTTTTGTAGCTAGGATTTATAAAAGTAATAATAAAGTTTTATTTTCCTGTTTAAAAAGCTTTATTTTTGTGTGTTTTGGAAAAAAAACGTTAAGCGTTAAAATAGCGTTAAGTGTTGTAAAATAATTATTGTCGTAATTTTTTGTAAAATTGGTTTGTTAAAATATGAAATAAACATTATAACAAATAAAAATAAAAAACATTAACATTTTTATGATAAACCTAAATATTTGAATTACAGTATTACTTTCAAACAGCCCGAAATATTAAACTGTCCCAGGAAGTAGGAAACAAGTTGGGGTGGAGTGGGATATGAACCTACAGATTCTAATCTGGAGTCATCGATTCTAACACTAGGTCACTTATACTTAATATTTTATTCCAGTTTACTGGCCTGACGAAGGAGGAGCTGATGAAGTTCAGTAACGATCCGTTCTGGGTTCGCCTCCGCTGGTTCATGTTCGTCTCGTTCTGGCTGCTGTGGCTGGGGATGCTGGTCGGAGCCATCATCATCATCGTGGGTGCTCCATCGTGCTCTCCACCGCCACCCAAGACCTGGTAAGTGGCAATACTTTGACCAATTCAGCCATTATTATCTACCTAGACCTAGATACATCACATCGTACTACCTAGATACATCACAGCGGCCTCCATATTGTGATGACTAAGACACTGAACTTATGATGATAGATTGCCAGCAATGATATATCATTTAAAAGTTATTTTTCTCAAGATTCTCAAGATTGGGTGTTTAATCTAATATTGGGCCTTTTGAGCTTATTGAGGTGGTTAAATAAACAATAAATGTTTTATTGAATTTTCTATTGTTATAATACTAAATCTGACAAATACTACTATTTTTTTGTTAGGTATTTTTGAACAAACCTGTTTTTTCCTTTTTCTTAAAAATTGTGTTTATTTACATAACGAAATTTGCAGGCACAAGGATGAGAGTTTTTTTTTTGTAAATATGAATATATTAGTGTGTTTACTTTTCTACAGTTTGTGGGTGATATTCACACTCCTTTCTGACACCTAACACATGTAAAATATGACTCCACGGAAAACATAGAAACGGGATTTTACAGTCATCCTGTGAATGGCCATAAATATCAGGAGTCTGTGACACTCAAAATCTTATGTTAACTGTGTACCTACCTACAAAATTAATCTGCAGAAAATACTGGACACTAATTGTGTCATTTAGTATCAAAACCTGCCATCTACTGTAGATATTGTACTGCAGAAAACCGATTTACACTAAGCAGAGGATATGGATTTTTCACAAATTTTTCCAACATTGATAAGAAACAGCAAAATCATTTAACTTAGAAATTTAAAAATATTTCCGTACTTCTTTTATATAATTATCTATTCTACTTTCAGGTGGCAAGAAGGACCCCTTATTGATGCGAACCCTGCATCCTCAGAAGTGACCCCGATGGACTACAAATCTTACGTGGAAAAGTTGCCTCTGCTATCTAAACTGAAGGTCAAAGGTGTCATTGTTCCCGCTACTCCTGGTGAAGATGATTATTCGGCAGTTATTCCAACACCAACTGATGTCGCTGAGTTCAAGAAGTTAGCTGAATTAGCCAAAAAGAGAAAAATATACAGTAAGTCATTTTTTGTGGATGAACTGATTTTAATAAATTTGATTAACGTCCTGCCTAAATTTGTACATATTAGCTGTCAAGGTATTATTTTTTGAAAAGATTAATACAAAAATTAAATATGTGCTTTTTTTACTGATCTGGGAACACAATGGACATTTTGAACTCTTTTTTTTTAATGCATCATCAAGGAGCATAATATATGAATTTCGCTAACTACTTTCAAGCTAAGCGATTAGTTGCTAGCTCCTGTTCATCTTAATACACACAGTTATTTCTGACTATTTGAAAGCAACTCCGAAGTTGAAATATTTGAGTATATCATAAGAACTGAAATGTATTTTAACTTTTCTAATTTACGAAACCATTATTTTAGCATGATAGTGGACCTGACACCCAACTACGTGTCCAAGTCTAGCGAATGGTTCGTCAAGAGTGAGAAAGGAGAAGAACCGTACCGTGATTACTTTATCTGGACTGATAAGAACAATAATGATGAAAAGAAACCTCCTAATAACTGGGTAAGTACTCCAAAATGTTTCCATTAACTCTTGAATAGAATAGCTCTCTATAATCCATTCTCATGACCATTTGTTTGCAAAATAACTGTTATCGGTTATAAAAAATATAAGTTTGCTTATAGCTGTCTGTGGATTCTGAGATTCCTGCCTGGAGTTACTCGAGGATCCGTCAACAGTTCTACCTTCATCAGTTCAACGAATCTACTCCTGATCTTAATTTCCGTAACAAAGATGTTGTTGATGAATTTACCAAAGTTATTCAGTTCTGGTAGAAAATGGTGCTACAGGAGTCAGGTAATTCTTTTTACTTTTATTTTTTCATAATGTAATAAATCATCCGTCATAAAAAACTTTTTACCAAATTCAGCATATTGCTTTCGCTGAGATGTAGATAATATTTTGAAACAAGCTTCCCCATAAATTTTGTTAATGTAAATAACAATCTTTTTTTTAAAGGGTGTGTTATCTGAAGCGTTTATTTTAAATAACATAAACTGAACTTTTTAAAAAATATATTGTAAAAATTGTATTATAATATTGTGTATTCATTAATGGTTTCATTCAATGTATTTTTTATTGAATTCTGTGCATTGCTTTAATCTGCAAAAAGTGTTCCTACTCGGTAATCATAATATTGCCAGTAGCAGGTTGCTCAGTTAGAAGATTGATTTCTACCTGAAAATCTGCCAATGTGTAAATAAATATGCCATGAATTTCACTTAATAATTGACTTCCAGACTGTCCAAGGTGAAATATCTCCTGGTTGAGCCGGCGTTCAGTAACGAGGCATTCTCCCCGTCCGCGAGTAAGGGAGGGAAGGTGCACAGCGAGTACGGCTTCTACGAGCACACCAAGACCACTTACCAGACCGGCTTGGTGGACATCCTCTCCACGTGGAAGGATGCGCTGCTCAATTCCACACAAGGAAAGGGTATGTATATTTAACTCATCATTATTGAAGACACGCGTGTATGAAAGTGCTATTTATTTATTTCATTACATCTAATTTTTTGCGTACCAACGTCTTCATCCACTCTTGTATTTTATTTTATTAAGGTAATATCTTTTAAATTTAGACAGCTTATGCTCGCCTCCTAACTCATCTGCTTATCAGCTGATATATATTGCGACTACAAATCTGAAAGCCGTTTTAAAAGATGCATTATTATTTAATGTTTAGACCCAAATTTATTTACAGTATGTGCAACAAAGCATCTCGCTACAAGTTTAAAACTGTGGTGGTGCTGGCAGGTCAACTTTTCTCTCTTTTAGAGGAAATTTTAATTCGCATTCATTTGTTCATTTCAGGCATGCTGATGCTCAAGGATATAATTGACAAGTCTTCCGAGTCGCTGTCCAGCAATGGAAGTATCGTGGTGGACCTCCCGCGAGCCTCGCGCCTGCTGCCCCCCAAGCACCCGCAGCCGGCCGGCTACACGGCGCTGGGCCTGCACAACTCCATACAGTCGGTCTTCTCACTCCTAGGAGAACACTCCTGGCCCTCGTGGACGGTAACCTAACCTCACTTTTACTTCAATTTCTTTAAACCGTGTTACAAAACTCAATGTACAAGCAGGAAACCAGTGTCAAATGTGTAATATGACTTGAAGGACTTGAAAATATTTTTTTCTTCTCATAAAAACTTTCAGGTTATACTACTAGTTTTGTTACTCCATGTATAATCTATCGATGTATTAAATAATATGGACTAATAAAAGCAAAGTTTTGTAAAAATAATTCAATAAATACTGCATCAAATAGTTGTTGATAAGCAACTGATTGTGAAAAATTATTCACTATACCTTCTTGGGGACTAGCCGTGAAAAATGCGCTATCTCTCTCTTACTTGAGCAAGATTAGTACTAATGCTTAGCTTATTATCTCACTTGCACTTATGGAGTTTAATATGCTATATCGATGTCATTCTTTGTCTTAGGTTGAAAAGATACAAATATCATCTAAATATTTAAATATTGAATTTCAGTACACGTCCGAGGATGGCAATTTGACTTCAGAACTTGGTATCTTGAGTATGCTACTCCCGGGCGTGCCGATACTAACACTGTACCTGTAACAAATTTTTGTAAAAATCACACTTGTTCAGACTCTAAAGCTAGCTTTAAAATCTCATAAAGTTGATTGAAGTTGTAGTGTAATAGGTCACTTACTTTTCGTACAATGCTATCTGTACTTCGGTTGACTTTCCCAATTACTTTGGTGAGAAACTTCGACCGAGTGTAGAGTTTACAAGTTAGGAGGCTTGCAAAATAAGACTATTTAAGAATACAAAATTTTCATTTAATTTAAATCTAAATTCACCTAGTTAATACACTATTTTTTCGATGTTCAATTATTATGTTTTTTCATTATTTATTTAACAATTTGTTATTTTATTATTTTCTGAATAATTCCAGGGAAGTGAGCAGTACACAAATCTAGCTACAATGCGAACCCAGCCAAGTATGATGTTTGGAGGTTATAACAGTTATCTCCTTGCTAATCAAACTGTGTTCGCGTTTAGTAGGTAAGGATGTACTTCTTTCCTTATTTAACTGAACTAATCAATGCTATTGCCCTTTAGAACATGTTTTTTAACAGCTTTTATTTTCCTTTTCTAATGCTTTCTGGACTCTTAATAGAGAATGGTAAGTAAATGGAATCATCGTAATATGTTTTACAATTTGATTACAGACTACTAAAAATTAAAAAATAGGAAGTAAACAAAATGTATCAAATGGTGTTACTGACATAAGAAAAGTGTTTAATCTTGTTTAAAGATAAATATGATCATAAGCCAATAAATAATATTAACAAATTATTCTTCAGTCTTTTAATTTAAAAATTTGATTGCAGGCTCAAATCTGGTAATCCGGGGTTAATGATGCTTTTCAACCCAACCAATTCATCAGTTTCCGTGAACCTCGAGGACATTCAGGAGGTTCCTCGCGAGGTCAGAGTCAGCCTGTTGAGTGATAAATATGTATTATATTTTGCTTAGTTTTTTAATGCTACCAACTACCAACCGTATTTCAAATAAAATTGACGTACCCCTAAACCACACAACCAACGAAGTATTTCTAGTTCACACAAATGAGGAAATCCACTGCTACCCGGAATTGAATTTTAAAAAGCTTTTCGTGTAGACGCGAATATTTAAAAATTTTGAAGTGGGATGAAATATCCCAAGAAACGGACGCAAAAATTAATAAAAAAATGTTCAAAATAGCATTCATTTCAAAATCTTAAACAATGACGTCACTCCTTGTTATCTAAGTGTAGTGTTCCCGGTTTCCGGTTTTTTAAACCCCCGTAGCCGCGTTCCATGGCCATTTTAATATGGAATACAATCCTACATACAACAAGCTTCTATTGCAAAAAAGATGGCCGCCATTCAGTCCCCTAGAACAGCTGTTAACAGTATATGACAGTTGAGTCGACGGTATATTTTATCTGTGCTTCCCGCGTCAGTTTGCATAGATTTTTGACAGTTTTGTTACTGGCTGGAGAAATACCATGCCTTAAACAACCCATTTTATGACGTCACTCGATCTGCAAAAATGACGCAAGTTAGTTACATAGTTGGTATTTAGCGCGCGGTATTTGAAATGTGCAACTTTAAAAAATCGTATCTTCATCAATAACTTATAAAAAAATATTAAATATAATTTTTTTTGTTTAGTTGAATAGTGAAAGCTTATAGAAAAAAAATTACTTTAGAAAACAGTGGATTTCCCTGATTGTGAAAAAATTGTGATGTTTGTTATGAATTTTTTGGCATTTTTAAACAACAAGAAATTTAACGTATTGAGCAAGCTAATTTTCATACAGTAAAATCTATTTTTAGATTCGTTTCAATTAGAAGTGTTAGGGGGCTTATCAATTTTGTTTTGAAAAGGACCACCATTGTTAAATAAGTATTAAAGTAGTTACTGACATACTTGATGTAAAAATAAAATTCTAACCCTGTTTTTTTTTCATTCTTCAGTGCCAACCTTGAGGCTTCCAACGTGACAGTTTCAGCAAAGTCTATTATAGTCATATCATACGTTCCTGTCAAGAAGGAATAAAATACATTACACGCACGAAGAATAAAAAGACACTCGAATAAGAAACGACTTCTGAGAATAATAATGATGCATTTGTTGTCATATATAATTATGACTTGCTTTAAGAATTTAGCTTTGAAAATGTAGTAAATGATAAGTTGCAAAAAAATTATTGCATTTAAAAATAAAATCATTTTATGTAAACGAGCATTAACTACTTGTTTTATTAACTACTACCAACCAACCATTTTCTCATTTACGTGAACTATGAACATAAATTCATCAACTGCTTTTTGTGAAGTCAATTTCTTCCCAATTTTCTTGCATAGCCCGAATGTGTTAGTACTGGCCTAATTTAGGGTTTTGTACAGTGATGATTTGGTCCATTCGAAAGAAGTTAAAGTCTTAGAGTTTTAAAAGTATCTCTGGAGACCAAAATAACGTTTATTAGCGAGAGTAATTCTTCTGTTTTTCACTAATCACACTTGATAGTTTGACTTTAATATGTTCTCTTGCATCAATATGCAAGTGATATATTGATTATCCGTCATGAGATTGCTAGGTTTCTTATTTCCTTTATGGATGTTTTAATTAATATTGAAATATGGTACCTCCAATGACCATATATTTTATTACAAGAAGCGGCCAAAACAATGAGTCTCCATTTTCATGATGAAGTCTGCTTTCCAAACGTTGCGTTGGTGCAAATGCATTCTCCTTCCCAATTTTTGAGGAAGCCTTCCAACTGCTTTTAGTGGGTTGTTCATTAACAGGATTGAAATTGGCCCATTGTTACCTATTAATCAATTTGCGATCGCAAACGTTCTGCTCCACAATATTTTTTTTAGTAATTAGGGCTGGTAATCACTCATCTTTAAGAAAAATGTTTATTGGTACACCGCAGAGCCTCTATAAAATATGAAATATAAAAATGAATGATTACTTCTTCATCAACATCATTCTATATCCGCTCCCATTAAATGTGGAACATATGGATTCCACACAACCGCCTCCAGGCCAAAGGATCATCAATAGTAAGGATTATAAACAGTGGACATCCAGGACGCCGAGAACCCTGATGCCCTGTAAAATAGGCAAGCACGATTAACGCTCTCGGAAGGCATAAATATAAAGTATAATGATTACCTGATATTATTCACACTTTTTATCAAATAAAATTATTGTAAAAAGGGAATATGTTAAATTCTAATAAAATCTGATTCTGAAATTGTAACGAAATTGTTATGTGCCTAAAAGTTTGATATACGTATGCGTACGTAAACCACGGTACAATTACTTCGATTACTTACAGATAACTTAATAATGACCACAACTCAGCATTCTCTGTTGGGCTGTCGTCTGTGATGCCAGTTGATAAGAGCGCCATCTAATTGACTAAACCCATAATCTCATAATAATAAGTGGCCGAAAAGAAGCAGTACAAAAGATATAGGCGCATAAGCAAAAGCTGCCTGCCAATAATAATAATAGAATCCTTTATTGCTGAAAACAAAGTGCAATACACAATTTCTGCTCATTTGTCCAATGTAGAAATATTATCCAAATTTATAAAATTAGCTATAAAAGTACTGTCTGTCAATACTTCATAATATTATGTGATGTAGGATTTTCAGCAATGGTCACCTTAAAAAAGAAATATTGAAATAAACTACAATTATTGCCAAATTGTTATTACCCAACCAAAATTATTTGCAAGAAAACTGTATAAACCGATGCTGGGAATCAAAACATAACCAATTATAATCCAAGCAGATCCTGCAGGCTAAACGTATATCGATCAGGCCTCATCCATGTATTACCTACACTGTTGAGACCAAATAAAATATTGTTGTAGTCTATAATAGCTCTGCAATAATATGGCTCTATTAAGCAGATCCAGCAGGCTACAACGTGGATTTAACAATTATGTAATTACCCACACTATTGAGAGCAATAAAATATTGTTTTAATCAATGATAACATGTCTCTGGTTGTAATATGTTTAAATGGTCCTCCACCTAACAACGAGTTCTTCTCTTTTTAGGTAGTGCAAGCTTAGTATATTATATTGTTATTCATTTATACTGTTTCTGTTATAAAATGTATGATGTGTTTATTATCTCTAATAAAGCTATGAATGTGAAAATAAATGTTTTATTAGTCCTACAATAATATGACAAGATTTTTTTTAACATCCTTGACCTATCCTTAAACTTTACATCTACCTACAGACCTAATAATACTGTTTGTCAACACATTTTTAAATTTGTCTTTATGTTTTTTTTTTTACAAAATTAGATCGTTATTTGAAATAAAGGTTAAATACCAAAGTAAACATAAATTTATTTCTCTAAAACATATAAAATATTTTGTATATAATATTTTTATTGAAATTAAATTGAGTTTCTAATTGTTTTGAAATTGCCGCCCTACCGAATATTTATTTTAATTGGATTCACGCATGCGCAAACAACGCCCAACCGTAGTGCCTTTTTAATCAGATAATTGGTATTCGGAGTTGGAAGAAGTTTTTAGGAGAACTTAATTTCTAAAATAATATTCCAGTGTAATTCTTGTACACGTGCTTAAATTTAAAAAAATTAAAATAAGTCATTCGTAAGATTTTCAGTGTCTTATTTGAAATTGCAGTGATGAGTAAATTCGCAATTTTTGGCGAAATGGCCGTCGGCTCAGCAATGCTGGGTTTTTTGTGCCTCCCATGTCAAACTTCAAATTGTGTATTACATCGCGAAGCCATAGGGCAGAATGAATTTGCCTGTCGTGACCGCATGTCCTGTATGCGGTAACACTGAAAAATTACTCCGTTGTGTAAAGTGTAGATACATGTATTATTGTGGTGCGGATCATCAAAAAATTGACTGGAAGAGACATAAGTCGGAGTGCAAAAAAAATTGCTAAAGAAGGCATAGAATCTTTCGCGCTCGAGCTTCAGAATGTTCGGGATAGTGAAGTGTTTAGTCAGGAATTGAACCCTATGGACAATGTAGATGTGTTAGAAGAACTCGCGGCAGTTAGTGCAAGTTTTGACTATAATAACTTTGACCCGGGGCCTGGGACCTCGGGCGGCTACGTATACGCGGCTGACGGAAATATCGTGCCAATGTCCGGCAGTGATCCGTCAGCCGAACAAAATACGTTCCAGGATATGCCCGTGGTGCACCAGTATGAAGCTAACCTGGTGGCCAGCCATAATGGCAAGTGGAGTCAACGGTTTACTGACCCGGAAGAAGCGGACAGAGTATGCAGGAATGTGATAAGGGACATGGACACGTACGGAGTATGTGTCCTTGATGACTTTTTAGGGTACGAGCAAGGGAATAAAATTCTCCAAGAAGTCCTGGAGATGTATTCTGCGGGAGTATTTTCGGTAAGAAATGCTGCATTGTGTCATTTGCTTCACTTGCTGATTTAGCATAATTCATAATTTTAATAGAATCATCCTGTGGCCTGTGGCATAACCTAATAATCGAGGTTTGATGTTTGGTCACATACATATACTTACCTACATTTTTATCGAGTTTTCGTTCGTATAAAATTTGAAAATATTATATCCAATATGTTGAATTACCTCTACACCCCTACATGTTACCAAAATGAAATGTATTTCTACCCACTTTGTGTACAAAAGATTTAACAAACAAAAGTAGGTAGGTGCGAGAATATTAAAATTATTTTCTTATTGAATCCGTGTGAATTGGAGTATTGAATTTTTAACATAGATAACCTCTAATTGTGTGATCAAGATAAGAGCCCTGAATCTGATTTTCCACTAATTTACTCATAAAATATATCCCAGTGCATACTGTGAAGTCTGCACAGTTTTTTTCAGACATATCAGTGCACAACTAAAAAAAACACTATTTAGGGTTGCGATTATAAATAAATTTATTAATATAATTATTATTAATAAGCCCGCAGAGTTACGCTACATGGCCCGGCCGATAAAAACAACAGATAGAAATTTTCTATGAAAAATTTGATACCTAAGTATTCATAAATATATTTTTACCTACCTGACGCATCCAAAAAATATGCGAATAATTCCTACATTTTTCTATACATATATAAAAGTTTATAATCACAAATCTGAAAGCCAGCAGTTGAAATGTTTTATTGCAATGTAGAAAATTAAACATTTGTCCACCTCGTGGCTATCAAGCATGAGTTCGCGGGTTCGATTCCCGATGGGATCATTATGAAATGTTTGTTAAATGTTGTTTTTCATAAAAAAATTCTATAATAAGTAATGACTGGCGCTGAAGTGTAAGACTAATCATCTTGCCTTCATGTAATAAAATTATAAATGATGCACTGCATTTGGTTCGCCAATTAAATTCCCTATGCACCACTAGGTGCGGATAAGAATAAATAGTAGTACCTAAATGGATTATGAAAAAAAAATTGTTTCTATGAAATTTATGACACGATTCCATCTTGTATCTATTGTTTTCATATAATACTTATCAATAATACTGGCAAAATTAGTATTGAGCCAGTCTTTTTATTCATTTCCTTGAATTTAAGAAAAAGATTCCTATTTCTGAGCTGTACTGCAACAATATGTGCATGTGTTGGAGTGCAGCCCATAGATTGCTACCATTGATGATTGCTACCGATTGTATCTACCAATATTTATATTATTCACAACTATTTTATTGTTTTTTCCTATTCTGTTTTACCCAGCTGCTTGAGAAAATGTTACATAAAGTTTCGTAAAGGGCATTTGTCCCGTCATAATAAAATAACAAAAACTCCACAGACCTGCTTGCTCATAGATTACACATTCTCCTCGGAACTCTTTATTGCAGGGTAGGTACAATGGTCTCCGGAAATTCATCAGGGAAGTCACATTTTCTCCCAAAATTCTTCCTTACAGGGTACGCCTTTTCTCTGGAAAATCTTCCTTGGAAAGGTCACATTTTCTCCTTAAACTTTTGCTCGCAGGGTACATTATTTCCCGTCGTAACTTCATTATGAAGTTCAGAAAATTAATTATCTCCTGGAAAACTTCCTTGGAGGTCACATACTCTCCCAAAACTCTTCTTTTTTAGACTACACATTAACTTCCTCTAATGCCCGCTTTATATGGGACAGTTTCTTGTTCAGAAAACTACACAGTTTCTTGTTCAGAAAAATGGCAGTCTGTCAAACTTCTGGTCAAAAGACACGCTAAATATGTGTATTTTTGAAACGCGATTGTAAGTTATTATCGTATGTTTGCTCTCAGGAAATTGTATATTTAGCTAATAATGTAAATATGTTATTGGTTTTTTTTTACGTATTTAAAAGCATACAATAAACCAATGTCATAATTAAACGTTTACATCAAAAACATTGACTGTCATGTCAGCTTAAATCTGACACTTAGCACACAGTTTTTCATGCAGTTTTAGCTTTATACGGGACCGTTTTCAGACTGCACAGAAAACTGTGTAGTAAACTGTCCCCATATATAGCGGGCTTTAGGCCCAAAACACACGGTGAAACGCAAAAATTACGAAACTGCAACTCTAAAGTTACCTTAGAGTACAAATTCTCTCCCGAAATACACCACGCAGGTTATTTTTATGTACCTGCTAATAATAATTCATTTTATGTACCTTTTTGAGACGAGGCTTTTGCAGAAGATTGTATTTTTAATTTTGGTTTTCTATTTCGGACTTAGGTTTAATACGTGACTAATAATGAATGAATATTTTTTATCTGAAATGTTTGTAATGTATTGTTTAGAATGGTGAACTAGTAACTGACACCCAGAGGAGTGACCTCATTCGGGGGGACAGAATCACTTGGGTTGATGGCAGAGAACCCAACTGCGGCAATATAGGAATGTGTTAATACAAGAAGTAAGCGTTTTACTTTTATTATTTATTTATTTATTTCATCTACAAATCTTATGTGTACATTACAAGAAGAAAGCGTTTTACTTTTATTATTTATTTATTTATTTTCATCTACAAATCTTATGTGTACATTACAGATTGAAACATTATTTCACACTACTTAAGTATAACAATTATTAAAGATTAATTACTTGAACAAATTACAATTTAAGATGAAAAGCAAACTTAATTAAAATGTTAAAAATATACCTACAAGTACCAAACCAATTCTCAAATTAAAAACAAATAAAAATATCCTCAAGTAATGCACTCAAATATAAAAAAAAATGTGGTTAGAAAAACTACTACATATACAAAATATCTATATCGTCAGAGATTCTGTTAACGATTGCAATTAACATCACCAAAGGTGATTTTGATAATATACATTACCATTTGGTATTATTTCTATCAATATTGTCACATTTTTTTCTCAGGTTGACAACATCGTGGCTCGAGCGAATAAAATGCTTGACAACGGAAGAATAGGGTCTCACACCATTAGCGGGAAGAACGAAGGTAAGTCAACGTTTTGTATTTTAAACTCAAGCTAATATTAGTTAAGATTTGTGTATTTTTGATCAATAGTCGAAACTCGGATCGAATATTTCCATAAACTTTCAATCGACAGTGGTTACATAATCATTAAGTTTTATTTTTACTATTTAGGTTCGCCAATCGCTAGCACAGTTTTGGCACAGCGATTACCAATATACTTACGTGTATATTTATGACGGAAATCGGTAACTACAAAAGAGATTTTACCGATTACCGTCATCAGTAGCAGCTGATAATCGCAATACTGGTGCAAAAACTGTGGGTCTTGTGTAAAGATGTAAAATGACCGTGAATTACCAAATTGACTGGTAAATAACGGTAATATTATTACTGTCATATTGAGTAGATTACGTTACTTACGACTATTAAAAACTTTTTCGATAACGAGCATTTTTCTGGATTATTTTTAATCTTTGAGTTAGACTAGAAATTCATTACCACGAAACTTTCTGCATAATCATTTTTGCGTAGGTCATGTCCCTGTCACCCACCTATTCTCCGCATTTTGAATATACGCATCTGCCGTCTATCGTTGTTGTTATAAGTAAGTGTAAAATGTTGGCCTTACCAAACCGTGATTTTAATTTTTTTGCACGCAATACCATTCCATGTAAACCCTTAGTACCTGTATACCTGTACTATCTGCAACCATAATGTCAGTGTAATAGTTTTGGTTTTGAGATGCATAGAGTTTTGAACTCAAGGATGTTTTTGGTTAGTTTACCGGTTCACTGTTTTCACTGGACGAAATTAATAACTTCATCACATATTTGTAGTAAAAGTATTAAAATAATTACGTCATTATCAAACGTTTTTTCAATTGAAATCTAATGTCTTTGGTGTCTTTTATAGATAAAATTAATATTATCGAAGAATCCGTACCGCATGCACATTACATCAGTGACTCACGTGTTAAAAAAACTCAAATGTATAAAAGCAAAAATACTAAAATGAAGCAGGTATGGGCAGCTACCTAAGTGTTGTTATTAAATTGATAACGCGAGTGTGTGATATTTTGATCTTGTGTTTCACTAAGACTATGACCTACCGCAACACCGATTCAGTGAGGTTACCGATACGCTGGTTACCGATGCACCATCAACCATCAACAACATATTATTGAATCAAGTAGAAACATACGTACATATTGATTGATTCAAGCTGCTATAGAGTTCGCTGGGATAGACAAAAATACTTCGCAATTCTGCACCGCGACCTCTCACAAAATTAAAAAAATAATAATAATAATTTAAAATGACTATCCGGATCTCGATTTTATCGACCTCAACAAAACCATGGTGTAATATTTATGAAGTTACGCGTGTGTAATGGTTATTAAATAATAATATTGCGAAAGCGCATTATCCGTCCAATGGATGATGGTAGGTTACATACTGTGAATGCATTTTAGTGCCCGCACACCCCGCCCCCCCCCCCGCCCGCGGTAAAATTCTCGCTTTTCTTGACTACGTGACTAGAAGCATGCCCCAAAACTCATTGGAAGGACACAACATGTGCTGCGACTGCGACTCACTAGGCACTATTATAGAGACTATCAGGCTAGAGAGAGACGGCGAGCAAACAAAGCGAACGCGTAAATCACCCACACGTTGTATAGTGTATAGTGTATAGCCATCACAGAATAAGTAGATAGCAAATAGTCGCTTGGCGCGCTATAATAAGGGGAAAGAGGATTCCCGACGCTGACGAGGGAGACGGAGCACGCCTTGCTGTACCTGCTCTGACTTTTATTTGCGTGCTAACAACCGCGCGAGCGAAAAGCAAAGATAGCAGATGGACAGGTGTATGCTGGCCTTCCCTGGGTCTGCCGCTGCCTACAACTTACCCAACGATGGCGACCAACTCCTCCAGGGACAGGGAAATTAAGTTGTCAGCAATGCGATTCTCTTAAGGTTTTAGACACTTCTGCCCATACGAATTCAGTACAAAATCGTATGCGCAGTAGTTGAAAAACATTAACAGAATCGAAGAGCTGGTCTACATACTAAAATCTCGGCGACCGTTTTCACGAAATGAATCATTTTCATAATGAACCTCCACTCACGTAAAGGTATCCCGCCTTTTTCTTCCGATTTCAAATCTCAGGGAGCATTTTCTATCTAGTAAGGTGATGGAATCATAGAACAAGCTACCCGGTAGAGTGATTAATGCAAAGACAGTAAAATGAGGAATAACAAAAGAGCTAAAAGCTGCCTGCCTGATAGCCAATAATTATAATAATTCTGGGATTTTCCCTGTTAGCGACTTGCTGGAAAATAATGGCAGCTGAATGTGACACCACCCTGGCATTTCGCAGGTTTCGCACGAATTTACCATACTTGTTGTATTCACATTCCACATTCAGCTCGAAGCTTTTTCAGTCCATTGTTGTATTGTGTTACTGTAAATATCCCTGATCCCGGGATCCACACGTTGATGTTTAGTGGAACTCAAAGCTTTGGAGTCGGATAAATAACTTTCGACTACGACTTTTTTTTCCCTCTAAAAACCGACTTCGATTCCGCAAACTTCAGCACATAATGTAACATACCTGCATACAAATGTTCCTACTGTAATGAGTAGAGAGCTTCATTACTGCCCATTCTGATGATGTAAAACTAAACATATGCGCTTGTATATGATTAAAATTGCCCGCCTCATTTGAATAAGACTTTCATAAGATATTTCAAAATATTTTTGCCAATCATAACCATCAATATTGTTCTGTCCTTAACATGAAACAATACCGGTGTAAATGTTATGCTAATATTATTATGTAAGAATATAAAACAATTTAATCCTAACTTTATCAATAATTAGGATACCAATCAAGCCCGCCATATTTTATAGGTCAACTATTGAAGCATGTATATTCTATCTTCTCAAATGCACATAATACATACTTTTCTAGCCTACATTGTTCTTTAATTTCGTAACTACTTACTGACAAAACTTTTAAAATATATATACGTCAGATTCCATAATTCATCAACCATCTGAAAGAAAAACTTGTTCGTTGTAGAGAAAATCAAACCGATTTTTTTTAATCTACTGAATTTTATACGTAATATTTTGAATTTAAATAAATAGTATAAATATACTAAATTTTAGGTTGTTTTCTTTTTACATTCCTTTCAGTTGCATAATACTATTGGTATATTTTTAAAGTGAAAAATCAATTTCATTTGGCGAAAATTTAACGAAATTTATTTATGATCGGATGCATAACATATCAATTGTGTTTTTATCCTTCAGAATAAAGATAAGTTAATCTTTATTATTGTACCTACTTACAATTTGATATTGCGATCGTTTTTCTGCTAAACCCCTATCTTATCTTGGTATGGATTTATTGTTTGTAGGTATCTACCATTTTTTGCTAGAAAACATCCATTTTGTTATCAGTCAACAGTTGTTAACCTCATTTTTGCATCTACAGAAACACGTAGCTAATACAAAACAGCGCCAGCGTAGGTTTGATAACAATTTCAGACGAAACTCACTTTTTTTTTCAACATCCTGCGCCTAAACTTTTGATGGGAAGAATGAGCTTTCAAAATCTGATAACTTCAATTTTTCAGTTTATAGTCAAACATTGCATAGCTCAGCTGAAATATTTTTAGATCATTATTTCTTTTTTTGGCGGCTGTTTGAGCTAATTTTGCACAAATGACCCTACTGCAGCCCTAGTCATCAATTCTCAGTCACAAATTTGTATAAAATGGTATTTAATAATATGTAAGTAGTACTTTTATATTTAAGTTTCACAATACCAACTGACTTAATACATGTAGTTGTAAGTATAGGTCGCGTCATGTAAAAAGAACGCTGGCGGTCAAGCTGCGCATTAGCGCATTAGGCGATTATCGGTCTTATTTGGTACGCGGGGTGGGCGGGTCACATGCGCAATCACACCCCCTCCACTTTCTTCCAGCGTTCTTACTGTTAGTTCAACAGACAGTTGACTCGTTATCTAGAAAGTTTACATTTGATTTTGGAAAGACAATACGATCATCCATTTTGCAATATATAGTTTTACTGGAAAAAGGAAGCAAGGCAAAGGATTTTTCATCGCAAATTTTTGCCTATATTTTCAATGTAACGATCAATTCGTCGGCTATTTACTTGTAATTTTGGCTAAATTATTGAGTTACGCTGCATTTGGTGTACAAACGCAGTGCCCTATGCACCATTATGGAAAGTAATGTTTCCTGTCTGTTTCCTTACCGTGCCGTGCTTGTAGGTACCTACTTTTATAAAACGAATCTTAACTTTTCATAACGTCCATTATTCTTAGTGTGAAAACGTTGTTTGATTCTGAAGCAGCAAGTTCCTCGACTCTTCATTAATACAATGTAACAAACATACAATTATTCGCAAAACATTTCATTTTAAATAAGTATATGAATTGACGAATAGGGAGATTGTATGGCTTTCATACTTTTCATTCGTTCTAGGAATACTCAAAAATGACTTTCCCTAGTAAGTACGTTCTGATTATTTATCTACATTCTAATTAGCATTGATTGAGTGCGAAAGTATTAAAATATAAATTATTATAACTCCCAGTGGGGGTATTTCCATTAGTTTCTCGTTGACTCAACTGTCCCCTGCCCCCTGGTAACGAGTTAAATATACCTAATGGGCCCCCCACTTTATACCCACCTCATCAACTTGAAAGTATCTCTTCTTAGTACTGTTTAAAACGTATGACGATAGTGACTTGTGTACTTGGAAATTACCCAGAACTGCACCACGATGTTTGTACGTGAGCAGGCCTTAACACTTTCGATACGAGTGTCATTCCACAAGTCATAAGTACAATAGAAGAATAAAAACAGTCCATCTGATATGTAGGTATATCCACAGTAAAGTAATGGCTGGATTAATATTCTGGCATTGAAAGGGTAAATCGCAGCGTCATATTTGGTGTTACTCACCTTAACATGTATATTACGCAAGCTTCTCATTATTTCGTGCCATGAACTCACTAATGTATAAGTACCAGGGACGCTATGCCTGATGCTGGACTAAATGCGACACGAATGGCGAATGATCTACGGTACAAAATCACTCGCCATTCCGAAGTGTCGCATGCGACTTGTCCAGCATACGGCCCCGGGTAGTGTTAATATCTCCCCTGTCATCGTAAAACATAAAATAACCAATCAATTTAATCGTAATATTATATTTATTGCCTTCTAAACGTAATATAATAAATATATTAATAATTATATAAATAATTTCTCCCTATATATAATAATAAGTATGGTAAGAGTGTAAGAGAACACTTCAGTACAGTATACCAAAAATCTGTAACATGCTACCAACAAGAATAAAAAAATATATTAATTTTTTCAAGCTTAAAAGAGAGACGCGTGCTGAGAACTTGGTTGCAAGAGCGCGAATTATTATATTGAGTTTTAGATTTGTATTTTTATTCATACGTATTTAAAAAAAATTGTGCGATAGGGTATGTATTGTGTACTTTTTATTTTTAGTTGAATTTGTATTTATGCACCTACTGACGAGTTGCAGTAGGCAAACCTCAGTAGGACATGTATTGTTTTCTTTTATGTATATATTGAAATAAAATAAAATTTTTTTTTTTTTTTTTTTTTTCTAAATTAGGTGCCTTGTATTGGTAAATAATGTCAGGCCGACGTATTTGCCAGATTTTTAAGTTTTCCACTGTGATACTTAGGGTCTTATAGCGCGTCGCAATATTTTCTATAGTAGGATTTCATTTAAAGGGAGCTGCAAATGTACAGAAAAATTTTGGTGCACTTAATTTTATTTTCTGAAGAATCGAGAGCAGCATATCGAACAGCAGTTTCTTTTTAATATCAGGGCCAGAAAAAATTATTTTACGATGTGAAAATTTGTTAAAAACCTTCTTAAGAGGCTGCCTAGCGAACCATCGCGAGGAGAATTAGAAACCCCCAAATTCGACCAACTTAAAAAAGGTGAAGTTCTCTAATGAGCCATTTATTATGTAAGGTTTACACGTGGAATATGAAGGCGTTGACTCGAAACTAATCGAGTATGTATTTTAGACCTTCATAATGTCATACAGGAAATCATTATTAAATTCCTATTATTTAGGCATATCAACATGATAACAACTAATATAAATAATGGTGTGATCATTATTTCAGTAGGCCCTTTGGCGTCATCTTTTTTTTCATTTCCAACTAATGTATTCAATGTATGTACATAATATGTACATATATACAAAATATTTATGATTTATCACTGTTAACATGACCTATGATAAGGAGATTATACAATAGTTATGTTGAACATAGTGTTTAATAAAGTTAAATAATGGTACGCGGTACAACATTCAGATAGTCATACAGAGTCGCAGGTGATAGTATTATGTAAATAATTCAAGCTTAGCATCATTGTTTAACACACTATGTAGAAACAATGTCAATTTCTAATACTTAAATATTCAGAAAAAAATGATAGAGTTGTTTGCCAAAATCACGTCGATTTCTCGCTATTTTAGCCTATTATTGATAAAATTGTAATTTAATTTGATTAGATAACAGTTTCTTCAGTTGCTAAGTTTAATTTAATATTTCGATTTTATTATAAAAACGACGAATGTTAGTTTAATAATTAATGATGTTGCATCATAATTTATATGTATGGACATGAAAAAAGTTTTACGAGCTATTTGGATTTCGATGAATTGACATGTTTTTATCGTCATTTTCTGCCAAGTCACAATAATTATTTTACACGTACAAAATAAATATGTAAATGTATCGTCTTGTCTCGTGTAGTTAGATATTGTCCAAGGCTTAAAAACATTTTTACTTTTGTACGGAAGTTTTTCTATTGAAATGTTTATACCGCCCAAATTTTCGCACCCAAGCCCAAGAGATGATAGTGATAGGTGCTTGTCATAGACGCTCTTTGGCCCTGCGATATTTTGGCCCTGTACACGTTTCCGGGCACGTAACCTACTGCAGTAGGTACTGATGGTACGTGATAGCTGGTGGCCCTCCACGGCCCTTGAAGGGCCACGTGAGAGGCAGCACGCGTGTTACAGAACGCTAATCATTGATCAACTGCTGGAGCACTCAGCAAAGTCGATGTTCCACTACATAACTAACCCTCACTTGCATACAAATAATTAGGATAAAGGAGAAGAATTAGGATTCGCACTACTAAATATTAATACATAAGTACTAAATTGTTATCAAACTGTAATGCTACATAGTATAAAATTTATATTAATAACAAGTAAAAAACATTTTTTTCATAAATAAAATTTATTTTAGTTCCCAATAACAAAACGGCATTTTCCTGACAATGTAGTCAATATTTTTACAAGAAGTGTTAGCATAATGATTTTTATGTATGTCTGTTAAAATATTTATTCATGTATTGTTCGAATTCAGCCACCATTTTACTATCTTATCGTGGGAACCACAGCATGTAAACGTACTATTTTGATAAGAAATATAAATATATGAATAATAATAATTACACACGTATAATGATAAGATATAGATTCTTATTACGAACTTGATTTGTATTCATGACACAATATTTACGCATAATTAACAAATTAATCTTCTAGGTGGTTTACTTAACTTTCTCGTATATTTGCGATTTTTCAGAATGTTTTTCAGTAATAACACCAATGTGATATATGGGATATCAAATACCTATCAACGGGATATCAAATACTAGGTGAAATGGGGAATGTTGTAATACATCAAGTGGCCACTCAACCCAGCCAATGACAGGTCATAAGCCCTGTAAACGCCTAGATATCCATATTACCTTTCAAACTTCTCGTCTCTGTTGAGATGTCAAATTGTAATTATTAGCCCGTAATGGGTGAAATCCTGTTTTTGTCTACACGTATTTGGACACACTCAAAATGTTGTTTATAACACCAATGTTTTTTTAAAAAAACAATATTGACTCATAATTTCCGTTTTATGATAATAATTTTTAAGGTGACATTTTAAGATAGTGACGCTTTATAAATTATCATATTTACGTTATTACTACCCATAAAAATAGATCACCCTCAATATAGTAACGGCGTGCTAGGCTACCGTGTATAAGATCTCGTGTTCGACCGGTTCAACATGAAATATGAACTGTAGATGTTTTCGAGGTCGCTCATGTTATTTTTTAATGTGCAAATGAGTTTATTTATATTTTTTGACAATACGTCAAAATTAACAACCATGTTTTTTTTTAAATGATAGCATTCATTATAATATTATGTTTTCGTGATAACGAATAGCGTTTGTCGATCAGAAATTTGTGATTTCGTGTTATTTGCGGCCTGTGTTGATCTTTAAAAACATTTACAAATTCCTGAAATTCTCACTCCAGAAGAATGCCTTGTGTTAACATGTTAGCACGATAGTTCTATTTCTATCCTTACTCTCTATCCTTAATCACGTACACTCGTTTTAAATGCGCAGAAGTCGGAGCTTTCCGAACAAATTATTTATTGTAGCATTCGTTCATCACAATTTATTTGATGTAATCACCAGAATTTTTATTTATTAAAATAATAATTGGTGTATCCTAAATCTGCTTACATAATATTATAAAATGAAATGTTTTAGGTGGTTAAGCTGCAATTTTCGCGACCAAACACACAGTAATAAACTTTTGTCTAATATTACGTTAATATTCCTTATTAATTTTTAGGCTATATATTTGGTTAGTTCCTAAGGTACCCCGCAGACTAGAGACTTTCTATCGGGCGATAGTTTAGTCGGGTTGGGCTGCTAGGCGCACACACTGAATTAACAAAACAGTCGGGTTGGTGATGAGTGCGCACACTATAGAGAACAGTCGGCCAACTGCTCTCGAATGATTTTCCAGATAAACGACTTTTGAAGAGAGCGGTCGCAATGAATGTTGGAACAATATTGTCAAGAAAAGTTATTATTGCTGCAATACTACGAAGGAGAAAGCTATCGCCCGATTAAACGATCGGCAAGTGTGCGCGCGTGGAAGAGCGCCATACTTATTAAGCTATCGGCCGATAGTTTATCGATAGGATAGTTTAAAGGCCTATTAAACTTAGCAATCGGCCGATACCGGATCGTTGTAGTATGCGCACTTGCATACATCTTCATACTGATTAAAAGCCCGACTGAACTATCGCTCGATAGAAAGTCTCTAGTCTGCGGGGGCTGTAAGTCGACAAAAAAAGTCCCCACATGAGACATGTCACGTTCGCCTCCGGTAAAAGAAATTTGGCACGTGCCTCGTGTTTACAAAACGTCTCTTCTTCCTAAGTATTGAATTTCAATAGCAAATTTCGTTTTTATTCACACAGGTTCGCGGATATTTTCATTCAACATACCTATCTTGTGTGAAATTTTACGACTAGTTTAATTACCGCTTTAATTACCGCTGTGCAAAACAACTATGGAAATATATGTGATAAGTAATGACTGCCAACGTGTTCTGTTGTAAAAAAAAATAGGTTTTATCAATTATTTTACAAACTGTTTCGTTTTGTTCGTTTTAAAGTGGTCCACGTTCAACACATTTTATTTGATTTATATTTTTTATTGACATTACTTGGTGGAATTCCATGATTAAATATTAAAATATAATATATAAATAAAGTTAAATAAAAAATACTAAAATAAAAGGGGAAGTGTAGCAAGTAATAATTCAACACATAATTTATTTTCTGCTGACGGAATCTATTTTAGGAGGTGAATAAAACATAAAATAACGCATTGAAACAAGATAATCAATTTTTAGAGAAATTTGCACAATTAAAGTGTGAAAAATCAAAAATATTGTTTAACAATATTGATATTATTTGTCAATGCGTAACATTACGTGGCCCGTGTATATCTCCGTCGTATTTTATTGCTTTCCGCGTAAAATATTTTATACATTTATACCTAGTTGTTTCGAGGTTGCTTCTGAAAATCGATGTTATTTTATGGTTACGTTGTGATTATTATTTTAGCTTTTTTTCTTTGAATTTGTTTCTTTGAACGTTTTATTGATTTTGTCAGACTTTGTTGATTTTTAAGCATCAAGTTTCGTTACTATCGATGCGTGAAGGGTGCAGATGAATTTCAAATACCTACGTAGATTATTTTTATTGCGATATCATGTATGTACTAGGTACCTGCGCAGCGTTGGATAGATGGATCGTTGCCTGGATTATATCATATTAAAAAAAATATACGACGTTATTAATTTTTAGTGGAAATAATAACTCTCGTATTGAAATGTTTTCTTATTTCAATGGGTCTGCTAAATAGGCAGAGGGCAGGGGTGGGTGGTAACCAACCACACCACCACCACCCCCGCCTTGCCTACGTGCTGCCGGGCATGCCAGCTCCGGGAAATCGGAGAGTAAATTCACTGCAGCCTCCACTGCGCTTCGATTCTGTTAGTTTTTTCCAACTACTGCGCATACGATTTTGTACTGAATTCGTATGCGCAGAAGTGTCTTAAACCTTAGTAGAATCGCAGCGCTGGTCGTTAAAAAGCCGTAAAAACAGTAAACCGATTCACGATGTCAGAATTTTATTCAGATTATTTATTGATAATTAGCTATGGGAGAAATGGCACGTCTCGCTGCATTTTTCATTTTTGTCAACATCAAATTATTACATTCTTATTTTATTCCCAAATACACTATTTTGCATTTTGATTACATAATCAATATATTACACTGACCGTCGACGATGTATTGCACGACAGTTTTTTTAGAGGTATGTCTGCCGCGAGAATTCATCATTTTCGTAGATACCTACATAATCGAAAAAACTTGTCATAAAGCTTGTCAAAGAATAATGCAAGTTTTTATCACATTTTAAAATTAATTAAGTACGATTGAGAATACGATTTTTTTTTTTTTTTTTTTTTTTTTTAAATTTCTTTAAAATCATCTTATAAAACATACATGTATTATATTCCCAGGAGTTATAAAAACTCATTTTGGGACCGGTATTTTTCACATTTTTAATTACATATTGCACAATCAAAAAGACGAATAAGTTTCGTTTAACTTCGTTAAATTTCGTTAAACTAATTAGTTATCTACCTAATCATAAAAATAAAAATGTTTATAACACTTGAGATTAAAATTTTACTTATTTGTACTAATAATTTGAACAGCATTAAAAAAATACAAGTCGAAAATATTATATGGTCGGTTATGGACTGCATTACCCTCCCAACGGAGTTTGAATAAACAGCTTATTTTATAAAAAAATAATATACCTACACAATCGTTATGTAGATATTGTAATGATGTTTATTTTACATAGATAGGTTATTTTCTTCAGTTCCTTGTCATGTCTTAGTCCTAAGAAGATTGGGTACATGGGCACAATTCAACTTGTTAGAGGGAAACAGAACTATTAAAATAATGCATTAGATAGTGGAAGATAGTTATATATTTAACTGCAAAATACAAAATTTGTATTTTGTATTTAATAGAACATAAAATTTTGCCAGCTCTCTTAGAAATAACTTGTCTAGTGTTAACTTAACAGGTCGTAGTTTTTTGACAGAAATAGTCAATTTAATTCGCGAAAGAAGCGTTTATCGTGCAAATATGGGAAACAAATATTTTACACTTGAGGCCATTAGAAACTAAGTCAGCAACCTCCATCTGTCACTAACGCTCCTAAATACCTAAAACTGATCCGCATAGCAATGCATGATATGGGAATACATGGGGATAAAAGACGATACTAATCAGTACTATGAACTATAGTGAAAGATGTGGGATGCTGGCTTTGCTTTTTTAATGGCCTCACTCAAAAAGAGAAATATATTTGACTTCACTTTGCCTATGTCAGTTATGGGGTGGGGGTGGTGTTATGTAAATAAATTTTCTTTGTGTTTCTAAATTCATGGGGGTCAACATGAAATATTGATTTATGTGATTTTCATATTAATATTTCATGTGTGATACCTTGGACTGGTTCTGAAGCGTAAGGCTGATCACCTTATCTTCATGTATTAAAAAATGATCAAGATACACTGCACTTGGTGTACCAATGCAGTGCCCTATGCACCATTGGTGTGGATAAGGGATAGAATGAATGAATGAAGTTTCTAAATTATAATTTTATCAAGAGGCTGAGCTACTGGCCTAGATGATAAGTATATGTAATGTCACAATGTGAATCATGTCCCGTAGTTCTGTAATAAACTGCTGACAGTTGACACCAGTGGTTGCTGCGTCCGTCGTCTCACTTATTCCTCATGAAATCGAACCACGCTCATCAAATATTCTTTTGACCCACTTATAAAGCCAGCCATTATTATATTGGTGGAATTTAGTTTTGACTGATGACAAGTTACATGTAATTTTTCCAGGCGATGGTGGCATGCTACCCGGGCCTGGGGGCGCACTACGTGAAGCACGTGGACAACCCCAACAAGGACGGCCGCCTGGTCACAGCCATCTACTACCTTAACCAAGACTGGACTACTGAAAATGGAGGATTATTAAGGTAATTCACCTAACCAACTATTCTCTGTCGGCACTGCAACCACTCACAAATACAACAATGGGTTCAGTTTATTTAAAAAAATGTTATTTGCATTTCTGTAGCCAAAATAAAACATGTCGACGCCTCCTATGTATAATATCGTAACCCACAAAATGCGATTTTACAGGAGAAGCATTTGAAAATATTTTCATTCGTATGCGTTGGTTGTAGATACGACAAAATACGCCCCAAAAAAGCCCTTATTATTGGCAAAATAATTTTTTTGTTTTGATAGAATTAAAGATATAGTTAAATACAGACGAAATCCACCAAAAACTCAATAATAAAAAAATTCTAATCTGTTTACACAGATCTTCAAACAAGAATTCACTAGAATCATACAATCGTTTCCATACAAATTTTCTAAAAATATACGCTTCCTTCCTGAGGTCATCCACCCATCTCATCGGTGGACGTCCTTGAGGCCTCTGGTTCCTCGGTCTCCACACCAGAACGCGTTTCGTCCATCTGTCGTCTGTCATTCTGGCTATGTGACCGGCCCATTTCCACTTCAACCAAGCAATTCGCTGCACCACGTCGCAGATCTTGTCTGGCGTCGGATCCAATCGTTCCTTTTTCGGTCTCTTAATGTTATTCCAAGCATAATCCTCTCCATGCTCCTCTGTGCAACTTGCAACTTATGGGAGATTGCTTGGTCAGAGTCATTGTTTCCGCGCCATAAGCAAGGACGGGCAGAATGCATTGGTTGAATACTCGAGTCTCGAGTGAGTTGGGAATGGAGCTTCGGAATGTGGAATTTAGCTTGCTGCTGGAAGACAGTGGATGGGGACGACGCAGGATCTGGAGGAGTGGAGACGGCAGGGGGAGGCCTATGTCCAGCAGTGGACCTCAACGGGCTGAGATGATGATGATGATGATGATGATACGCTTCCTTGGGTTAATTTCCTAACACCACTTATTATCAAATTCCACTGTCTTAAGACTCCAGAACATAGGCCTATACATGAAATGTGTGATGTAGATGTCTAATGATGACGTAGATGCCTATTGTTGACGTAGTGTGTAACTAGACACTTCAGACACGGTAGTATTTTTCAAAGTATGGAATGTCACTTCTCTGAAATTCTTGTTTGAAGTGTGTAATATTAACAGTTCATGCAGGAAGAGATTAAGAAAATTAATGTAATAATTCTTAATTTTGAATTTCAGAATATTCCCCGAAGGGTGGCAGGAACAAGTAGCAGATATAAAGCCTATATTCGACAGAGTATTATTCTTCTGGTCGGACAGAAGAAATCCCCACGAGGTTCAACCTGCATTTCGAACGAGGTATTTTTTATTTTTTTAAGAAAAAAAAGTCAATCACCCAATGTTAATTAGCTGCCTGAATGCAGAACTAGCCTAAGTGCGAATTTTGATGAAATAAGAGTTTAGAATGAAGGAATTACAACCGAAGCAATCACCAAATGTTAATTAGCTGCCTGAATGCAGAACTAGCCTAAGTGCGAATTTTGATGAAATAGAGTTTAGAATGAAGGAATTACAACCGAAGCAATCTTATTTCGGTAAAAAAAGGTCCCATCTCAAATTAAAGAAACAATGAAAAATTTTTTTTTTAAAACATGACATCTGTCCCATACGTTTGTATGGAAAATAAAATCTTTACATTGGTCTTGTCAAAAGTTGTACCTACCTGGGGGGTGGTTCTTAGTCTAGTTCTGCATTCAGCTGGTGACAAATTATTCACATCCAGATTTTTGTTTTATTAAAAAAAAATTTTTTAACATTACATTATTATTCTTCATTATTTCCATACTCCTTGTTGCATTTCTTTATGGATGAGAGAAAATAATTGGAACTGTGTACCTTTTTTATCTTCGTTATTTTAAAAAATGAATAAGAGAAACAGCAGTCAATTAAACATTTGAATTTATTTTCAGGTACGCCATTACCATCTGGTATTATGACTCTATCGAATTGCAGGAGCACTGCAGGCGTAATCCCCGTAAGTATTCAAATAATTCAACATTCTTTACTCATCTACTCAATAAAAATAATTTCATTGTGATTCCCTGATAAAACTTTATGTACTTATATTTCTGAAGAGTAATCCAATACCTCAGCTTATGACCCGTGGAATTCTGAAATCTCTCTTTTTCTTATCTCTAAATAGGAAGTCATTTTGTATTAATTTTAAAACTGTTTTTTTGTTTATAGACCTTAACATTCAAGAGCAGAGGCTTCTAGGGAATTACTATCATGTGCCACGTCAAGATGAAAATGTTACGGACCAAGTGGACAATTAAAGTTAAACAAAAGACAATAAAAACAGTGAAGGAAGAGTTTCAACACTTTGTCACTTGGCACTTTCATAACCTTATTGCCAATATTGTAACTCTAATGTAGACTAAACTCTATTCCTATCAGATAAACCAAATATGTTAATGCTTTAGGAAACGTAATAGTCAATTCTAATTCCCAACTCATAATCAATATCATCGCTTATATTAAAAAGATAAGATTTTATGTTGGAAACATGCTTCCTATTTAAATTGGTGTTATGCTTTCACAAATTGGTTTTCTACATTAGATATAATACCAAAATAAGATGAAAATATTGTAAAGTCTAGGTGAACACTGCAACCTGGTTATTACCTCATAGATATACCTATAATATTATTATTTCACCTAGCAAACGTATTCTCTATCTGGTTCCTTTATATCCAACTGTTTTATATAGGATTCCCTTTACTATATCATTATACAATACGTAAAATGAATATCCTAATACTGTCGATAGACGGAATCTAACTGTGTTATTTTTTGTAAATTGAAATGTACAGTAAAATGACTGAACCCTCACTTTAAAAAAATAGATAGATAATAAAAGGAAATTATTTTTAGTGAGTGATTCGGAATATTCTGAAATGTTAATGTTGAAGATAGCTTTATTAATATGAATGTACATGAAATGTATACTTAATTTAATTTACTTTATGATTTAGTCTATTATCAAGAATAATTATAAAATAATTTTTTTTGCCTACCTTTACCATTACTTTGATGAAATCAACATAATGTTAAGTTTATTTAAATCAGTCCATTATCAGTATACGAACTTGAGACACAGTAAAGATTGTGCCAGGAAAACATGAACTGAAATTATTTGTAATTTTGTATCGACTATTGATTGTAATATTATTACCATTAATTTTCATTGTTATTTAATAATGTATGTATATACTGAATTCTATAAACATTTAAAATATCAAACACTTGTGGTGAAACTGAATTTTTGAATTTTTGAATTGAAATTTGAATTTATACTATGCAAATATCCCTTTCCAACTCAGGTGAAAATATTCCAAAATTCTGCTACCAAAACATAACAAGCTTTAATAGATTATTTTCAGAAAAAATAGGAAATCCTCAATACTGTCATGATACATGTAATTAAATACTTAACCTATTTTCAAAATAGTAAATAAAACCAGTTTTCGTAATTTCGGTAACTAGGTAGTTGAATTATTTATTCAGCCAAACCGTTTTCAAAATAAACCAGCAAATTAGTATGCTTTCATTAGTTTTGAAAAAATCTCATGTCAGAGGGGTTTCTAAAAATGAGAAACAAGATTATAAATACTAGGTAACTATTATTACTACGCCGAACAAGTGACCGGATGATTAGTCTTCTGGAATCTGTGAGTCTTCAAATGTTCTGGTTGCTGGCATGTACACTTTGAAGGAATATTCTGTTCTGGGGAAAGAACCCTGAAAAGGAAAAAATCATGTATTTAGAAAGACGCCAGTGTACATCACTGAGCTGAATTTTAATTAATTAGATTGAGATTAACCACTGTCGAAGAGTATACAAAAAGGACGGAATAATTTCAAGTAAAAATAAAACCCACATATACGAGTTCTAACCATATTTTTTTTAGCTTACTTTCTTTTTATGTGAAAAGGCGTGGCAGAGGATAAAGATAAAAGAAGCGTCTTGGTTAGCTAACATAATAGTATACTCACCGGATTGACAATGTGGCAGTTCTGATGTGATCTCGTGAAGGGCTGGAAGTGGTCGGCTATTACCACCACGTCGGGCATGGGGTACAGGCTGAGGGCATCCACGTGTTGCCAGAACACGGGCTGAACTCCCAGCGGGAGGGGTGCCAGTGTACACTGACTGAGGAGTGTCTTGGTTAACTATTCAACAATATAATATGTACATGGTATTAAAACAGAAATAAAACACTTAGATAGCGGTCAATTGCATGATGTATCGGGTAGTGTTTTGTTTAGCCTTTTAATGTTTATGTTCATCCTGTACTTACATGATCTGGGATATCTCCGGACTCTGGGAAGTGCACGGAGTTACGGCACATCTTGGTGACGAGGTCATGGCGCAGCACCATCAGCTCCTGGGAGCAGTACTGAAGCCGGCACGGGTTGCTGGCCAGCACCACGCTCGGCCCCAGGCGGGAGGTTATCTCCTCCGCCACGAACTGGGGAAGGGGAGGCCTGTAATAAGACTATCTGTTAGTCGTGAGTTTTAAATGGACTGATGTCCGTAAATAAATCAATTTAAAGCAAAGTATCAATACCAGATCTGCTAGTGGCTTAAATTTCTGTGTGCCTTACTTACTAAGTTGTTTTTCTGTTTTGGGCCCAAAACTGATTAATGATCTTGAAAATCGATATCGCTATAAATCGACAAGTACCTAGATAAATGAAAATTTTGATAGTGGAAATAGTAAGATAATTAAAATATTCAAACAACGCGTGTAACTTTTTCAAGAGATAGTATGTATACAATATCAATGATTGAAATTGAAACTAAAATATATAAGTATACAATAGGGATAGTACACAATTGAAATTGACACAAGAAGTTAATAATATTATTGCTAAGTGAGTTTAATATGTCTGTATACGTGGTACACGTGGTCTGAGAGTGATGAATAGATGGAAAGATGGGTAATTTACGACGTTTTTTAGTTATTAGTGTGATAGTGCACCCATAATACTTGTAACTCACTTGTAATAAAAAACTTTTAAATTATCTATCCATTCATCTCTCAACCTAACACAAACAATTGACCTGACCACATGTACACAATACTATAAACTATAATCGCTTAGCAATAATAAAACCTCTTATTCCAATTTTAATTGTATACAATCCCTTGAAAAAGAGAAATGCTGTGTTTCGAAATCCTGAGACATTTAAAAAATAATGTAGTGATACGAATAAGTCAACAATCGGCAGCAGTACGCACGTCACTAAATGTCCCCATGACATAGGGGCGAGCGGGTAGAAGAGGAACGCAACGGGGGACGCACCCTCCGCACATACTTCTTTCCCCGAACGCCATGAACTCATTCCCAGACTAGTTTACCTTGGCAGTATATTGGGCGCGCCGGGATCCGCGGCCGAGGGCACCAGCACCAGCCTGCAGGCGGCCAGGAGCCGGGGGAAGTGGGCGAGCAGGTCGGCCAGGCTGCGGAGAGCGGCGCGGAGGCGGCCCGCCTGCTCGTGCCCGTAAGGCTGCGACAGGAACTCTCCACAGAGCACCATCGCCACGGGAGGGAAATCGTTGTAGCCCGAGAATAGAGAACGTAGTTTGGACATTACCTGAAATATTCATACATACAACTCATTGAACAAAGTTGAAAATGTTATAATTTCCTTATTTTTCCAGCTAGATGCGGTTTTAAGATGTCATTGAACTGGAAATTAAAGGATATATTATTTATTGATAATGTTAGCCATAAGTGTGAAATAATCCAGTCACTAGTGAGGTGTTTAGTATAATATTATGTATTGCCCAAAACCGGTGATGCCCTATGTAAAGAATGTTTCTATCATGCATTTGAAAGTGAAATACATCACACCATTACGGAAGGTGCACTTTTTCGCAAAGGGGATTTAGTGGCTGTTGCTGCATCGGGAGGAAAAGATTCCACCGTACTTGCATATTATTATTATTATTATTAATAGGCAGGCAGCTTTTGCTGGTGCGCCTATATCTCTTGTACTGCTTCTTGTCTGCCTTCTGCATCTAAACGGTTTTTGAACTGGTTGACCGTAGCGGGGTGAACAACTAGGCTTGGCAACTTGTTCCAGTCTGAAACCACCCTACTAGGAAGGAAGTTTTTCTTAGGGTTGACGCGGAATTTGGGGACGATAGAGCTTCCAGTTGTGGCCCCGTAGATTGGTGTTGGGATTCAGTTTATACATCTCGTGCAAGGGACAGTCATAGTTATCGTTTAGTATCTTGTAAGTTTCAATTAGATCCCCTCTCTTCCGTCGCTCTTCCAATGATGTAAGTCCTAGTGCTATTAAATCTACCGTGATATGGCATATTTTTCAATAATTTGGGGATTTTTGTAGCATATCTTTGGACTTTTTCCAGTAGTTCGATGTCTTTAATGAAGTAGGGACTCCATACTCCTCCATATGTCCTCAAATTATTGAATACCAAGTACCATTATGGATTAAATTTAATTTTGCTTTCAATTGATGAAGGTATCACTGGGTACAGGGATGACAGTCTTGAGACTGTGAAAAAAAATCGAGACGACTATGAAATTCCTCTAAAAACTCTCTCTTGCAGAGAGTTATATGGTTGGACGATGGATGAAATAGTGAAAGTAATAGGAAGAAAAAATAATTGTACATTCTGCGGCGTTTTCCGAAGACAAGCGCTGGATTGAGGTGCTGCACTGCTCAATGTAAATTGTGTTGCCACGGGACATAATGCAGATGATATTGCGGAGGCTGTGCTCGTGAACATTTTAAGGGGAGACATAGCGAGATTGCAAAGGTGTACTTCTATAATAACGGTGAGTGTAGTAAAAAAAACTGGGGGCCGCAGAGTTTTTTTCCACCAATTAAAGTTCTTGTCGGAATGCGAAAATTTAGTATGGATAAAAATAAGTGTCAAAATCACTCGCATACGAGTGGAGGTTATTAAAAAAATAAAAAATAATAATAAGTGTGATTTTTTAACGAATATTTTGCATAAAAGTGTTTTTGGTGGGAAAAAAAAGCACTCAATAGCGCGATACTGAGCCACCGCATACACCTATAGTGAAAAAAAGTCGGAATGGGGGTGTAATAAAATAAAAAAATGAAAAATTAAAGTACAGCTGTCAAAAAAAATTGTTTTGAGAAAAAAATATTCCTTTATTGTATGAACATTTCAGTCTGAAAATGACAGTTTGACAAAACACAAAGTTTTTATAGTAACCTAGCAACGCTTGCCATGGGAACATAGAATGGTTTACGGCACCAACTTTTTGTATGGGCAGTGGCCTAATGCCACTTCTCTTTGTTCTATATTCTTTGGTAGTTGAATTGTGCCCACAGTGGCCATCTTATGACCAGCCCAGAAATGCTCAGCGATGTGCTCTGAAACATCAGCAAAACCCCACAAACACGGCATAATAACCCCCAAAAAAGCATTACCTGTAGCCTTCATTCCCTTGAATGCAGGCTCCAGTGAATTTAACAAAATAATCAAAATCTAGTGTACCTTCAAATCATCAAGCCAAACATCCGACAGGAAAACAATCATGGCATCTTCGTTTTCTCTCTCAATCTGGATGAGATTTTCGGAGTTTTTCAGCAACACTTTTGAAGGCCCACCGAATGTGTTGATGTTACCATAGTAGACTCTAGAGAAAAAGAAGTACAAATAAATTATATTTACTTCATATTTATAGCTCATGAAGACCACTTTATACGGGATAGAAAACTGTACAGTTCTTGTGCAGTTTGCAAACTGTCCCGTATAAAGCGAAAACTGTCCGAATGGTCCGCGCTAAGTTTGGCTGATCTGACAATTAATGTTTTTTATGTAAACGTTTAAGAAGATATTGATATATTGACTGCTTTAAAAAATGTAAAAAACAATGAACATATTTACATTATTACAACATTTTGGGCGTGTTCAAATACTTGTACACAAATCTGGATTTATCCAAAGACGGGAGTAGGTATATATTTAATTTAATATCCCTACAGAGATGATTTCAAATTCAGGAATATGGATATTCAAGCGTTTACAGGGCTTATGACCTGTCTTTGGCTGGGTTAGTGACCACTTGATGTATAACAACATTCCCCATTCCAGTAGATATCCATTTTGGCCTATTACTATTTCCGCTGTATATTCCCTTACAAACTTCTGGTCTCTTCTGGCTTTCTAGATAATGTTGATATCACGAGACACAATTTTGGTATCTGTACTTACTGAGTTGTGGACCTCGGTTCAGCAGGGGGCATCACCAGCCCCATAACATGGAGAACTTTATCTTCGTAATAACCCTCGGCCAATACAAAGCAATTTTCAGTAAAAAGACCAGAGAGAAACCTGTAAACAACGCATTCTATCAGTCATGCTGAAAAAACATTTTTATAAGCTTGCCCTTGTACACTTGCTATGTAACTGTACATGAAATTTTAAATAAAATAAAATAATATAATTTTATCATATTTCGGGACATATTGTCAAAAACACTGGGGGTCTGGAAAAGCCGGTAATTACGGGCTGTGTTAAGGGAAAGCGAGCTGGAAGATGGTCCTCTGTGAGACGGGTAGACCAAATAAAATAGTAATACACAAACACAATCAGGTACAAGTTACAAGGATAAGATATTCACAATAAAATAATTAAAATTAATAAATTTAATTTAATATAAAAACATCTTAAACTCAGTAAACCTTATTGTAAACTATAATGCATTTAAATTATACAATGTAGTTTGTTTTTCATGTAAAAATAAACAAAGTAAAATAAAAAAATCGGGTTCTCTCTAAAAGCTTCAATCAATATGGCCCAGGACTGGGAGGAATAGAGGCAATTGGTGCAGTTTACCTGTGCAATCTGTGCACCACGACACTCAGAATTGAGCAGAACAACAGAGAAGAAAAAGGCGTATCATCTTTTAAGTGTTATGCCAGTGTAAAAAAATCTAGATTAAGTGGTTACTTACCTTATATAAAATCAATTTAAATATTTAATTCAACCAACCTAGTGGAAGTAAGATCCAGTGAGACAGACCCTGTGGGATCCTCTAAGTAGTAAACACCTTCAGTTAGTTGGGTAAGTAATCCTAAATATAAAATAAATACTTCATTTAAAAAATCAAAAGGAAGAAATGAATAAGTATTGGAATGTGGATGGAAAGTACTTTAATGAAACAGTACCTAAAACAATGACTTCGTCGATGCGACTAGATGAGCTTAGTAGGCACTCCACCATCCGAAGGTTAAACACTTTGTCTTGCTTGATTCCAGGTAACGTCTCAGGAGCAAACAGTTTATTCCTAATGGTTCTCTGCCATATCAAAGTGTATCTGAAAGGTAAAAAGTTGCATAATATTACATGCTGTACAAGCATCCCATGTAGCAGTTTTGAACAATTTTTATTTACAAGTGCGGAAGGATTAGTTCTCCCTAAGTATAATAACAAATATGGTAAAAGAACACTTGAATACAGTAAACTGAAAATTTGTAACATGCTTCCAACAAGTAATAAAAAAAATTGTTAATTTTTCAGGCTTAAAAGAGACGCGTTCTGAGAACTTGGTTGCTAGAGCGAGAATTATTATATTGAGTTTTGAGCTGTATTTTTATTTATAGGTATTTTACAATTTTTTGTAAGAGTATGTATTGTATTGTGTATTTTTTATTTAACATGTATTAGGCAACTCAATAGGACATTATTGTAATATATCAACGCCTCCTACGTATAATATCGTAACCCACAAATCGTCGATTTTGAGTTTTTGGTGGATTTCGTCTGTATTTAACTATATCTTTAATTCTACCAAAACAAAAAAATTATTTTGCCAATAATAAGGACTTTTTTGGGGCGTATTTTGTCGTATCTACAACCAATGCATATGAACGAAAATATTTTCAAATGCTCCTCCTGTAAAATCGCATTTTGTGGGTTACGATATTATACGTAGGAGGCGTCGATATATATACTCAATTTTATTATTATCAATGAAGAGCTGTGTTGTAATAGTGTATTATTGGCAGCAGAAAAATTATAAAATAAGTCACCACACGGAACCGTGGATGGAATAATCAAAAGTTACTAATTTGATGACATTCAAAAGTGTAGTCACAGTATAGATAATGACCCCACTGGTATAATATGTTACTAGAGTGCATGCAATCATTATGGCGGCTTGACACTGTGAGCGACTACTGTGTACACAGTGTGCACACAGACTACTCTGCCGCGCTTACGATAAACGCATTAACTAGGGTTTTTGTCGAAATTGAGTTATTACATTATCTGGTATCAGGAAAACGAGATCTACAACTTTCTCAAAGTGACATTTCATGATTTATTCATTTTCTCGGTTTTTCTATATTCATGAACGCATTAACTAACACTTCGAGTGCAGTTTTACTTATCAAGAACGCACTAGCTGTGGTTAGGACAGACTTTTTTTTCTAGCATTCAATAGCTTCTTAGTCATAAATGCACTATGTTTGAGTTAGTGCGTTTATTGCTAGCAATCTCTATGGTTATTATTGGCGGGCGTGCTTAAATTAGTAGCATCAATTTGAGATAATGCTTTAATAATGCTTAATAATAATCCTTACCATAAATGCATTATGTGATGTAGTTGATGCACTTATCATATGTATTGTTAAAGAAAATGAGGTATAAGCTCATTATATAAAAATGGATTAAATTGATTTACTAATCATAAATGCATCAAGTAAGGTAGTTGGTGCGTTTTATGACTAGTATTTATGGGCTAAAAGTATTAGAGGCTGCTAGCGATGAGTACTTTTTAAAAAATTATATGTACACTGTATATTTTATTTATTATATTGTTTGTAATTTTTTTGTATTTTAACTCTTTTTTCTTTGTTTTGGTACAACTTTCATGTTGGTATCTTATCTAATTCCTGAGATACAAGCAAAATAAAAATAAAAACTTTAAACGCTTTTTTTCTCGAAAAGCGTCAAACCCTAGTTAATGCGTTTATCTTAAGCGCGGCAGTACTAGACTGAATAGATGATGTATGTTGATGAAATCATTTCCCAAACCGGTTACTTTTTGCTAGGCATTTTAGCGTTTGTTATGAAAGTAGGAACTTGCGTGTTCACAATATTACTACACATTTACTTAAACTACATGGGATCACACAAGACATTTATCTCAACCACATGCGTTCCAAGGATTTGGTAAGATATTGGGAGTGAAGAAGTAAAAAATTCCTTAAGGAACGGTTATGTAACAAGGCATTCTTTAGAGAGTGGAGATCTTCAACTTTTTATACAATAATGTGCGGCTAATGTTTCCTTTGTTAATATTGAAAGAGTTTAACCCACCATTAAAACTTCTATTACGTTGTGTCCTTTTATCGAAATTGTTACGGTTTCTTTTGTTGATATTGGATTTATTTGTACTCAAAATATAGTGAGGTAAATTGAATGCAAAGTAGATATATGTTTTGATAGAAAATAATACAAAACCTTTCTATCAAATGCTGGGCTTTCCATTTTGGGTCCGGGTAGAGATTGATTTTGAACGAGTTCTCTTCATCTTTGGAGAATTTCTTTCTTTCTACGATATACTTAAATTTTGGTATTTCAAACACATTTATTACGCTGAAGATTGATTCAGTTTCATCTCGACCAGAGCTACTGCATTCCTTAAAGTAAAAAAGATAAATCAGACAAAATACTACAGCTACTTTACCTTGTAGCGCAAGTAGCAAGTACCTTGTAGTCCAAGGTATCTCATATTAAATATTTTTTTTGTGAAAAAAACATTAAAATTAAAATTTCATATTGACCCCAGTCGGGAACTGAACCTGCGACCTCATGCGTAGCAGCCCAATGCGCTGCATTGAAATTGATTATTTTTCATTTGTTTATTGTAAGTGCATAAATTATACATGTATTTATTTATTTATGGTTCAGGACTGCCAAATAAGGTAGAAGCTGGGTATTACAATGTGGAACGTAGTTTATTAATATATCTTTGAGAAAATATTTACATTTGTTTTTCTAGTATTTTTTTATTATTTATCATCTGTCTTTTACCACCTTCTTTCTAATGGTCTCTTTATTATTTTGGTGTATCTTTAAAACCTAAGTGCCTGAGCTACGTTAATGGCGTGGACCTGAACTAAAATAATTAGGGTTAAGGTCTACACGGAGTGGTTCACGCCATATATTGTTCAGGTTCTAGGGCTTTGAAGATGCAATGAGATAACACTGGAATGACAATATGGATACACTAGTTTTTAGTTGAGTAAGTTTACCTTATAAGCAAGTTCAACATGTGATTTTTCAACTACTGGTTGGAGTAAACCTTGATTTTGTATATGACTTATTATTTTATCAATCCATTTGTTTCTTTCATCCTGGGTATAGCTTGATAAGTAGTCTGACAAAATCGTACTGGCTTCCCTGTGAGAAAAGAAATGTATAAAACAAAGCATAACTCAAGTTTTAATTTGTTACTAATTGATTACAACAAAATCTATCACATACCTGCGTATAGAAAAACCCATTCAGTTTAAATGACATTGTTATTTCTTGCCTTGCTTTCTGTATATCCATGATTTCTTATTTGAAAATTTTACGTTTGACAGTACGGAAATATTCAAGAAATTGAAATTAAATTATTACAAACACAACAAGCCAAAAATATAGGATAGTATTTTCGTTATTTTATTGGGCTCGAAACTGTGATAAGTATAAACAATGTAAATTTTACTGAATTCTTAAACGTCAAAACCACTGATTAGTCTGTCAAAACATTATTTCTGATTCCCGCCATTTATGTATAGCGGCTAGCGGCAAAGATAATAAGTGAGTCAAGTGAGTGATTCCAAGTGAGTGAGGTTTCAATTTTATGCGTAAGCTTCATATAAATTTGTTACAGTTTTTAAAAGGTACCTAATTAAGAGGCTTTACAGAGATGATTCTATTCTGTGGAAAATGAGTTGATCGTGTTTTTCCAAAAAAATTAAGTAAAATCAAATTTTAGTTTTTCTGTCTGTTTTTTTTTAAACAAGACGAAACTCGATTAGTTTCATTTTTACTCAATATAACAAAAACGATATTTTTCAAAAAAAAAAAAAAAAAAAATTAAAGGCTTAAATGAAAATTTTAAATTGTATAAAAAAAAAAAAGGAATGCAATTCATCAAAATGAATAAAATATAAAATTTCTTTGTTTTTATTACTTATTTCAAATTTTTATTTTATTTAAGTATTTAAAATAGTTTGTTTTACACAATAATGCGTCTATTTGGGTTTTTAGAGTTCAAGGTCAATGGTTTCATGGTATGGTCGGTAAAACGGATTACTTGATTTTTAAACGTCACAATTCTTAAAAGTCACGTGACTTTTTCCACCAATCAACAATCAGTGTTGTAAATCTGTATTAAAAAGTCAGTGTGTGTTGTTTAACCCTAGTTTTTGCTTGTGGAATTTTGGAGTTATGCCTAAGAAGGTGAGATTAAATTGCGCTAAATGAGTTCTACAAATATTCAATAAGTCATAACTAACCTTTTGTTAAAGAGTTCTACGATCCTCATACGATTTTTCGTGGCCGATTGTCGGCGTTTACTCAGGGGTGTAACATAAGTCATTCGTTGCCATGTCAGTGTGGAGATCTCTGCAAAACATCTTTCGCCGTTAAACGACTTTAATATAAACATGTCAGACGTACTAAACGTTTTTGAGATACGAAATGATTTTCATATTTTTTTGGTTTGTTTGTAGGAAACCATGAAAAATAAACCCGATAAAAACAAACCCGAGAATGAGCCCGAGGTGAGTTTATACATTTTGTTTTGCTATATTCGTAGTGTCATTAGTACCCTACATTATTCATGTATAGCCAACATGTAACTGTATTTTCATAAATATGCTAATTTACTGTTTTTTCATCAAGTCTTCCGATACGAATGTACTTGGCACACAGAATTATTTTGACAGGTGATAATATGTAACATCATTTTGTTAAATTATGCTTTTATGACAGTGTTATTTGACTAGATAATATATAAACCAACTAGAATTCCAAGAACGAGCAATAGTGTATTTTGCACTGCAGATTTATTACCCATTCTACTAAGTTTATTATGTTTATTTTTCTACTCGAATATACAACACAATACCTTCCTATCTCATAAATGTTGTAGGTACACTATATTACTGCATTTTGATCGATTGATTGAGATTAAAGATATCTGATCAAAAAATATACATTATTAATTTAAGTATGTTTTTGTTATCGGTGTTTGTTTATTAATGCTTTCATTATTTACTTTTATTAGAAAAAAGCATACAAAGCTAGTGTCTAGCGGACATTGTAATAATATGTGTAAGCATGTCTTAAGCATTTAAAATTCAAATCGGGGTCATGGTGGCGTGGTTAGATTCATGGATTCCGGATTAAATATCCTTGGTTCAAACTTATTTATTTACCTATTTATTTATGTAATATCTATAAGTCATTTTACATGTTATATTATTTGCGAACATGTGAATTCCACAAACTGCCTACAAACTAGACGTTTGCTTCCCGTCTTTCCATGTCAAGTCTACATCCCGTTTTTCATCACTATCATCAGCTGCAGAAGTCAGCAGTGGTTATCCAGGATGTTGTGATCTTGATGCCTTGTAAAATAGAGATGTTTTTTGTGGAATAAGCGAGTTGGCTGTATATTACTAATTCACCTACTTTCTAGACCAGACATGAAGTGGCCATGTGAAAAGTCGAAGTAATCGGCGTGTGTGCATGTGGAGATGTATGATTGTGGAGGAAGCAAGGAAAGCATGCCAAGACAGAGTGGTGTACCGTTCTATACCTCTGCCTACCCCTTTCGGGAAGTGGCGTGATGATTAATTCTAGTTAAGTACCTCCTTTCTGCTTATTTAAAATGAAAAGATATTCATATTTAGCTGTTAAGCACAAATAATGTCTAAAGACTGTGTTCTAAACATGTTTTTTGTCTATAAATGGAGAATAAGTAGTGTAGGGTTTTAGTAATAAAATAATAAAAAAAACGGATGAATAAACCAGGTACTAACAATAATGTTGGCATTATCTCATTCCCAATATTATTATGCCTTGCATTTGCATATTGCTATGCAACTTTTAATGCAAAAATGATAATATCTCCAAGTATGCAGGATTTAAGTATGTGTCCCATTGTTTTTCCTTTAGATGGGTCTTTCAAAACATTATTAAGTACAAATAAATGGACAATTGCGATCCTCAATAGAGGCGAGAGGTTTGAAAGAGGAATCATGGATTATTCTAATCGTATACTGGGCTTCAAGACCTTTCATTGGCGTGGGTTAGATGACGCCCTTGAATGTATAACAGCATTCACCCATTCCAACCATCGTATATCCCTATTCCATTTTGGCCAATTACTATTTCCCTGTATATTACCCCTTACAAACTTCTGGTCTCTGTTTGAGATATAAAAATTGTAATTTCGTGCAAGCCCGTCATGGCTGAATATTAGTTTTTGTCTACAAATATTTGGACACACGCAAAATTCAGAATTTAGTCTAAAAATAAATATCTTAATTCTCTGTCAACAGTCTTTAGTAGAAACCTTCACAAGTCTTACTGGATCAATTGGTTCATTTATAGAAGAAAATCGTTGTACAGAGTTTCAATAGCTTGAAAACAAATTCAAAACTTTCGGTGACAAAATTTTTATTCTGAAATGTTTATCCAAAAGAAACCCATAATGCAATATTATTACATTTCTCTACATTTCTTAAAAGCTCAGCAAAACTTTGTAAAACAATGCATCCGTAGACCATAATTGATTTGCAATCTCACATATTTTATCAATACTTCAAAATCCTATTTTAAATATCCAGCAAGTTTGTTGTATTCGTACCACTACAATTACTTACTAACTAACAACACCACTATAATTTTGGCAACATGTTCTTAGTGACCAAACTCTCAGTTTTCCTAACTACTGTGATAGTTGCCAAATACAACCATTAAAAGATTAATTATATCTTATTATTCTAACACAAGATTCGGTGTTTTCAGATGTTAACCCTGAAAATAATGTGTTATGCCAATGTGTGTGTCTTGTGTTCCTTCACATAACATTATTTTTTATTGACCAAGAAATAATGAATAACACTTCAGTGTAGGACTATAATTTCCACAGATGTCTCTAGTTGTTGTCTAACAGGCTGTATTTTTTAGTCTGTATGGTTTGCGCATCTTTGCGATGGTCGGGGCTACGTAATGAACAAACAGGTTAGGGTCAACGAAACATTCCATACAGTTTTAGCTTTATACGGGACAGTTTGCAAACTGCGCAAGAAACTTTACTGTACAGTATTATGTCCCATATAAAGTGCTCTTTACAAAAATATATGTAAATATAATAATTTTTAATTTTAATTTGAATAATTATTCATAAATAACCAACTTGGTGGTTATTTCTGATATGTGATCCAAACTATTTGATATAGGTAAGTGACCCAAATAAGGCCTACCTAATTTTACCAGCGGGTTTAAATCAACAATGCACTGGTAATTTGAAATACTTATATTATATTTATTTAATTTGTATAAATGGAAACAAAATAAATACTGGGTGTTTAGTTAATGTACACGCACACATCTTCCAAACAGGTGACGGCCATTTGAAATCGTGAAGCGGGAAATTTAAAAAATAGGCCTTATACATAGGATTTATTGGGTCACCTACTATACTATACCGGGTGTTTCTTTTAACTGATACGATCAAATATCTCGAAAAATAGCCACTCTGCGGAAAAAATGTCCATAATCAAAATTTTACATCATACCGCCGGGGGAAAATACATTAGTGTTAAACTTTTGTAGCCCTCACCCCTCCATGTAGGTGGAGGTGGGGGGTAACTTTGAAACTAAGATAGGAACACACTATTTTTTTATTGCAGATTCGGATTCTACGGCATAAAAAATACGTAGTTAGGATTTGACTGAAACATTTTGTTCGGTGCTCATGATAACATGGCGTTGTAATCGACGAAATTCAGTTTTGTAAATCACCATTTAAAACGACTTTATTTTAAGCTTTAAATTATTTTATTCACCTGCCATTTCGAATTTCGAGTAAATTTCCAATGAAAACGTGATGTTTTTTTTATTTCAAACGTATTGCAGAATCGATAGCGTGTGTTCTAAGAAGAAGAAAATTGAAAAAAAATTGAAACTTCGTCGATTACAACGCCATCTCTATCATGACCGAACAAAATGTTTCAGTCAAAATCCAACGTATTTTTAGCCGTACTAAGAATTCCGAATCTGCAATAAAAATAGGTAGGTTCCTATCTTAGTTTCAAAGTTACCCCCACCCCACCTACATGGAGGGCGTGTGAGGGCTACTAATTTTAACACTAATGTAATTTCCCCCGCGGTACGTATTAAATTTTGATTTTGGATATTTTTTCGTAGAGTGGCTATTATTTTTCGAGATATTTGATCGTCTCTCAGTTTTAAAAGAAAACACCGGTATTAAAAGTAAAAATCAAGATAGCATTTTTTTTCTTCATAAATTTGATTAGGCAATCACTACACAATGTATTTATTATCAAAATATTGTAAACGATCGGCCACCAGTTCCGTGCATTTTTTTCAGTCCAGCATAACTCTACCAATTTTTTCAACAAGCTAAACCGCGATTTTAAGATTGTTAGTGTGATAAAAATACGGATGAATTTACGTAATGTACGCGAACAAATAATGCTTTCATTGCCCCTACCACTGTCATTGTCATTGTTTCCATCACCCCAACCAACCAGAGTCGGCCCAAATGAACAGTGGTAGGGTATGTTAGTTTCTACCCCGATCATTATTTATTAGTAATTACTACCACCCGTGTGGAGACCGGTATCCCACCTCGCCAGGCCCCCCATCCCAGACATCCCAGACCCGCGCATCCGCGGTCAGGGTCTCAATGGAGGGGGGATTAGGGAAAAGAGGGGAGGGGACAGAACGCATGTGTGCATCTCACACTATCATCCTATCTGGCAGACACTATTTCATTAGTAAATATAATTTTTAACATTCACAGTAAATTAAGTAAAGCAGATAAAAGGAACAAGGACGAAAAATAGAAAAATGATGATTTACCAATTTAGTGAATAGTAAAGTCGGCTCAATAGATGGGAGTTTAGTCAATAACGTTTTATTCTTTATCGGTAGTAATCGGCTTCGTAGCGGCCATAAAATTTTCTCGTAAACTTTATCAATATTACTGCCTACTTACTAACTCTTTACGATCCACTAAGTCTTGCCAGCTTATTTACTGTTTAGCTTTTTGATCGATACTTAAGAGGCGTACCGAGACTAGAAAAAAATCGTGTACTCCATACTTATAACATGGACCAAGTTAGCGACAGTGTGTCCGCGAAATGGGGGTTTATTTTTTACGGAAAAGAAAGCCAATGAAATAAAAGTGACGTGCTAATTACCCAGAATTTAATGTGCTCTTTGATTAGTCTTTGTTTTTATTTTGCTACCACCATTAGTCATCCTGAAAATGAAAAAATGATTTAAAAAGGGGCATCCTGTTAGTTTTTCTTCTTGAGAATCCATACTGCACCATTCCAATAATCGATGACGGTATTTCACTAGAAAATAGTTTAAAGTAGGTACATGTAATAATATTTTGGACGCTTTCTGGCTGTCAATTCTGTAAACTCCGGCCTCAGGTGTTGCTCTAAGCGTAATAAATTATAATTTTTCCATCAAACTTATCACGATCACTGTAATTTCAAGTATACACTTGTATTGAGATGTTCCATAATACATTTTTTTACCGATTAATGGAAAGAAAAAATATCTTAAGTGATTTAAAATGTAATCATAATAAATCTAGCCTACATAGCTGATAATTTAATATTATAATTTCCTTGTCATATATTTTTGAAGTACCTATTAATCTCAACGTAGTGGCAGTGACGATCAAGATACACTATAATTGGAGTATAAATTCAGCGGTCTATACACAATTGGGTGCGGATAGGGAATGTAGTATTTTTTGTTATTAAATAACAAATTTTGTTGGCAGTAATTAGTTGTACGTGTTCCATTTTTTACTTGTTTATACAGGGTGTAACAAAACTCGATGTACAACCCGAAAACTGGTGAATCTACATCGTATTTGGAGACGATTGTGTAATATGACTTTTTATCTGAGCTTAAAAAAAAAAAAAATTTTCTCACAAAAGTTTTCATAAGTATGGGAGATTAAGTAAAATTGCTCAAATTCTTAATAAAACGCCCTTTTAAAATTTTGTTTTCTTTATAAATTAGTATAAATTACAATTTGACATCTCAACAGAGACGAGAAATTCGGAAGGGAATATCGTTTACAGGGCTTATGACCTGTCATTGGCTGGGTTAAGTGGCCACTTGTCTACAAGTATTTGGACACACTAAAAATGTTGTTTATAGTATAAATTAGACTAAATACATGATATTTGATAACAATTTGCAAAAAAACTTCGAAAAAAAAAAATCAACTTCATACTCAATTTTCTCGAAAACTAAGGGTCAAATAAAAATATATTATTCTACAAAATCGACTCCAAATATGATGTAAATTCACTGGTTTCCCGCTTGTACATCGAGTTTTGTTACACCCTGTATTTATTTGTAACAAAACTCGATGTACAAGCGGGAAACCCGTTAAATCTACATCATATTTGGAGTCGATTTTGTAGAATAAATTTTTTTGAATCGACCCTTAGTTTTCGAGAAAATTGAGGACAAAGTTGTTTTTTTTTTGCTGATTGTTATCAAATATCATGTATTTACTCAAATTAATACTATCCATAAAGATAGCAAAGTTAAAGAACGAGTTTTAATAACAATTTTACTTAATCTGCCATACTTTTGAAAACTTTTGTGAGAAGAAAAAAAAATTTTTTTCAAGCTCAGATTAAAAAGTCATATTTCACAATCGTTTCCAAATACGATGCAGATTCACTGGTTTCCCGCTTGTACATCGAGTTTTGTTACACCCTGTATACTATGACTCTTGTTTATGCCAATATACCAATGTTGATGTAGGAGATAGATTTTAGAGACGTTCAGCCGAGAAATATCTGTGCGATAGAAATAGATAGTTGTTGTGAAAATCTTTATTGGGCCCTAGTTGTTTTTTAGTGGCGAAAATGTGTTGTAGAAGTGTTGTTTTTGTGCGTTATGTTGTGCCCACGTGATATGTGCAGTGTTGTGAATAGTTGCCGCTGTCTGTGGCTGTCACAGATAGGAGAATGTAAACTTGAACGTGTCCGTGGGAAATTAGCCAAGTGCCAACTTAAATCGGACATACATTACAAACTAGATCAGGCTAACAAACCGACACATTTCCGAGTCGGAACAGAGATAGCCAATGTAAACAGAATATTCACACTCTCAGGCGGAATCGACAGCAAAAATATGTGTCCGAATTTTCACGAATTTACGTCTTACAGGGACAAAATCTCGAAAAATTGACCGAAGTTGGAGAGTATAGTAGCTCACCTCGTACTAAGTAGGTACTTTAAATGACGTATCGTTTTTTATGGTAAAATATAAAGCATTTTTATTTTATTTTTATTTTATTACAATAAACGGCACTTAGTGCCTTTTACATATTAAATATTTACAGCAAATACACGAAATCATAATATACAAAAAAAATGTTAAAATAATCCAGCATCAAATAAACATTGCATTAAAACATTAAACTTTAAAACCCAAATTGTATGCACACTAATCAATACATTCGGCCTCGAAATAATTTAGAAGTGCCAACTTGTAGGCATTAAAATTGACATCGAATGTATCGCCAGTATGCATAAACTTATTGCCTAGATTGTGTGGAGTCTATTGATGAGAGAATTGCACCCATATGCTGTAGATGTATTATTGGCGCAGTATTGTTGGGTAAAACGAGTATTTCTAGACGGCACATTAAAATTAATAAGTGACAGAATTTCAGACATTTTATTTTTATTGAGAATATTTATCGAGCACTTGTCCATAATTTAAGTATAATCTTTGCAACAAACGAATTTTAACTTCCAAGATAAAGAATCGAAATATATTATGAGCAGAGACATAGCATGTTACCAGCAACAGATTCTTTATATTACGACATTTTAAAATAATGACAAGGAGAGAAAAGTACTCTTTTTTGAAAATGACTTATGACTGTTACTTCGTTGTGTCCATGCGTGCTATTTGGTAGTCGGTATCACATTTTATCGCTTACTCCCAAATGTTGCCATAAATTTGTGGAAAATGTATTTTTTACGATATGAAAAAAAATATACTTCATCTGCCTCGAATAATTTCTACCTATCAGATACGGATTTCCGGAAATGAGAATACAAATTAAAAAGTATTCCATTTCGACGTCTTGACATCCGTTTTGTTTATTATGCATAGTAAATCATCCGTGTTGTGGAATTTTGGTATTTTTTTTACAATCCCTTTAAATCGATCGTCAGCCCAGATTTAATTTTCGTTTTAATACGGAGCAGCACTGATCCTCAAAACCCTCGGCTGTCAAATCTTAAACCTAGTAAAAGTTTTTTTTTTAAATTTAATATTTTTTTCTAACCCGTAGTTACTATTTAAATGTTAATGCGTATATTGCTGTTGAAATTTTGCATGAAATCAATTAGATATACC